>CALNXI010001106.1:0-26407 GCA_942486025.1 Porites evermanni | reverse complement strand
GAGGGGGGGGGGGGGGGGGGGGGGGGCAGGAGGGCGGTTATCGAGACCCTGAGATAAGGTGGGAGCCCGGTCTTAAAAAAAATTATTTTGGCCTTTGGAGCCTCACTTTGGTCTAAAAGTAAACGGGGGGCGGCCCCCCCGGGCCCCTCCCTTGTATCCGCCACTGTATTTTTAAAACGATTTTTCGCCTTATACCAATAAATCCAGGACAGTCTTGAATTTTGGATTCCAGGGGCCGGATTCCTTGTCAGTGGAACTTGAATTCCGGATACCAATCGTTAGCGATATTCCTGATTCATTGAGCTGAACTCCAGATTTCGAAGCCCAGGATTCCGGATTCCATAAGGAAAAATTTTTCCAGATTCTGGAATCTGGATGATCTCACATGTGGTGAAATGGTTGACTTCCACTCATGATCACTCTTGAGGTATTCGATTGCCCGTTTTATTAGAAAAACAAAATAAAAAACAAAAACAAAACAAAAAGAGAGCTTGCCTGAGAAAACAGCCGACATTTGACGACGCTACCACTGGTTTCCCCCGTTGAAGGTAAAAGGAGGAATGAGTTTGCGGAATGGCATGTGGCATGGCTTGCGGAATGACATAATTATGAGGAATGTAATATATGCAGAATGTATCAAAGAAATAAATTAAACTAAAAGGTGCGCCCTCTTTTGGCGCCAATCAATTTGCAAGAGCAGCTGCTTTTTTAATGTCGAGGGCTCAACTAAGATACCAAAAAGCCAGGAAGGACTCCTTGATTTCTTCTGATTGGTTGAATCAAATTTCACACGCGGCCCGACCAATCAGAAGCACTACCCAGATCTGGGCGGTGACGCGTCATCAGTATGGAATTCCTGCGCTCGTTTCTCGACGTCGTGGCTGGGAAACCAGTGGTGGCGTCGCGAAATGTCGGCTGTTTTCTTACACGAAAACAAAGCAACAACTTTAACAAACGCAAATTAACAAAATAAATTTAAAAAATATGTATAACAACAAGAGAGAATCCATGATGGCGAAAGAAAGATAACTCGATTGGTTTTTTGACGTACATGTATTCTTCTTCCTATAATGGCGTAATATAATAAATTCCACCAAGAGAGAATGAGGTATTCTCTCTTGATTTCCCTTGCAAATATTTAGCAATAACCCTAAGGTGGCTCTTGTGAACCACAGTGGATATAAATGTGTCAATTAACTTTGAACGCACTATGATGTTACTATTGCCACCTTAGTGTTAGGTTGACATCTTCTGATCTTATAATAGTGGATCGAATAGTAATCTGTTACTGAAGCCGCCTAAAGAGAAAATACTTTCTACGTTTGGTTTGTGTTGCAAAATAATAAAATAAAATAAAATAAAATAAAGATCCGTCTTTGCCGCTGCGCCATGTTTGTAGCCTACTGAATTGCACGAGTTTAGTTTCAATGACATTAAACAATTATTATTTTTATGTAGTTCAGTGAAATAAAACAATCGCATCCATCAACTGATGACTAAATATTAAATTTAAAAAAAAAAAACGACACAAAATAAACAGCACTACACGAAAAGTCGTGCATCACAGATTTTGTACGTTGAACAGGAAAACCTTTTTTTTCCTTTTTTTGCTGCTACGTCGTGTTTTTGAATCGAACAAGACGTCGGAGACTAAGAATGCGACAACTTTAAAATCGAGCTGAAAGTCATTTCTCTGAGGTCGCACTGCATGGAACAACAAAAAATATTTTTAGAACATAATTTCAAATTATGGTATAGTTTAAGCCAAATTCGGTCAATTCAAGTATTCCTATATATTTATGCAGATTTAATACACTTTATATTTAATTTTTATGGACAAATTAAATTTTAAATTATTCAGCTGCTCATTCTGGTCAGCACAATCGATTTGTTTCAATAACAGCTCTTCTTCCTTAATTAATTGAAACGGCCAAAATGGAGTGCGGAGTAAACATTGATGTATATTTCAGTGCGTTCTAAACTATATTGGTACAAGGACAAGGCTATGCATTTTAGCATCTGGCAGAGAAAACAAAGTTGTACGATGGACAGCCAATGTGCCCTTACATTTCTGACATTTTTCTTCAGGCGACAGTATTGATTAATAGGTGAAAAAGATTGTCTTCTTTTTGCATAATAAAAAATGGTTAAAGCTGATTAAAGTTCGTTTTAATTCGAGAAAATCGACTAAGAATCATCGCCTCCCGCTGTTATCTTGACATTCAAAGGTCAGTTGGTCGCGGTTATTGTGGATACAAAAATATTTAAATTGAGTAGTATAGCGAGGTTTAAGAATATACTCGTAACTACCGCTTCAATAATAGATGTAAAAGCAAGAAAAATTCAAAGACGTTACAAACTCTCTGGGAAAAAACTAGAATTAAAAGAAACGGAAAGAGAAAAAACCTTCTTACCAAGTCGGAAGGGAGGAAAACTAAATCAACATGTATCAGAAAACAAAGAACTAGGCGGCCACTTTTGTCATCTTTCTTCGAGGTTTGCTCAATTGGCGATCAGTATCAGCAGATCATCCGCCGAATATAGAATTCACTTTGTGGCAGTGAGTCGTCAACCCGTGCCTTTTGTTGGAGTTGCAGTAATTAATCGCTGTCCGTTAAATGACGACATATATAGTGGTTTTGGATTTTCGGATATTAAATTGGCACCACTGTCAATCACATGGAAGTAATCAATGTGGGAAAACACTAACTAGAATGAAACACAAAATGATCCTTTTAGACAAACATTTTTACTACAAAGAGGCAAATCGCTTTGGAGATCTGAATCATGCAAATATGAAAAACCTCCTTGTTAAAATGTTTCTGTTTTTCTTATTTACGGTGCTGATCAAAACGGTAGATAAGGTGTAATACAAGTATTAACGTAAATGTATGTCTTGATAAAGTCATTTTGACCAGCCAAAACTTCGAGTTCTGTTAATAAACCGAATAAACGAACAACTTGATTGTATAAAACAAATGACGGTCTCAAAACGAGGAACAAAAAGATAATTTGATTTCGCAACAGGATGCAGCTTGAAGTTGCACTAAACATTTTAATTAGTGCAAAAAGCCAAAAGGGTGTGAGCGGAGGTGTTCAATTTTTCACATGCTTCTTTATAGCATTCATCAAGTAATTTGTGTCCGTCCGCATAACGTCTGAAAGCAGGTTTGAATTCGTCTTCGATGCCGCATTGAATTTAATAATAGTTAAATTTATTTTTTTTCCTGACTGTATTAGTAATATTACTTTTAATATTTCACGCGTGACATTTCTTTCTTTTGTGTTTCCAGCCGATGCCATTACAAATTAAATGATACTTTACATTTAATTCAGTTTTGCGCATATGCTTTTGTCGTTACGAATTTAAGTGGACACAAAGTCAAAAAGGCTTCCGTGACCTACGTTTGCCTGAGATTCAGGTTATAGTGCTGCTTTAAAGTCGTGTCAAAATCCTATCTGACTAAAGCTACCCAAACCTAAAAGCAATTATATATTTTGCTCTCGGATGTCAACATATTTTAACAATATTTTAGGGTATTTTTGGTTGGAAGGTTGGAGAAATATATACTACGAATGCCGAGTAACATCAAAATACATGAACTACAGAGGATCACACTGCTTAGAACATCTCACATCCTAAGAAAGGCATTATCCATCAAATAGACTTCTACCTCATTCCACCCTAAGCCCTTGGAATGGGCTCGGCTTTTATGCTGTATTATGGTATAATTTAAGTTAAAGAAGATAATAATAATAACAATAATAATAATAACAATAATAACAACAACAACAACAATAATAATAATAACAATAATAATAATAATAATAATAATAATAAAGACATTTAAAAAACTTAAGAATAAACACATCAATGACAAATCATTAAATTCACTGTTTTCGGTTTATTTCGCGACGTTTTCTGGAGTACTCTGTCTTAATCTTTTTACCTTTCTTTTTTTCTTGTCTGCAGTGTGCCCTTTTATGAAGATTATTTAAGCTTTCTGACTGTATGTACCCCTTTAAGCCCTAAGTGCTACGTGCTGTTTTCGACATAACAGCAATTAACAAAAAGGCGTACGTAGTATGCCACTAAAAAGAGCATACAAAATCCACGTACACCCACTTAAGGCATATATCATATATCATTTTTTCTTTATTGAATAAGTTAACATCACAACAAGACACTGCAGTGAACAACTTTATCTTTTCATGAAGGTGCCTCCAATCTACAATCAAACGAGTGGTTGTTAAATCCTGCTAATTAAAAGTAAATCTGAGGTGATTTGGGCAATAGGGTATGTGAATTCATAAAAGAGCAATTCAAGCACAACAGTGAGTTAAATCACTTACAATAAGAAACGTGCGGTAGCTTAGTTACAAAGTAACTGGTATTTACTGCAACCTCAGATTATTTTTTTATTATTGTCTTCATCCCTTAGTTTTAATTCGACCTGCAACGAAAGAGCAGTTTTTGAGCAAATCAAATGAACAGACATTACTTAACCACAACGTTAGCGAAAGAGAAGGAAAAACAGACGCAATAAATGTATAAAAAAAATTGCTGGTTCGCACGTAACCGATAAATGGATTATGCAAGACGTAAAATATCTGCTTTGATTCTCTTCCGACTATCTTGATTTGTTTTGGTCTAAAAAAGAGACGCCAAGCTCTTTGCTTTTGTGTTCTCAATAGGAAATATTCTTTACCAAAAAAAAAAGAAAAGTAAAGATTAATTGGATAATTCCCAAGTTATTGGGGGTGTATTTTATGTACCTAGCTGGGAAACAAAAAAAATACAATGATAGGGAACACAACCTTGAATTAAAAGAAGGAAAAACGAAACAAAACAAAACGATCTAATAAGTTCTAAGTTGGTATACAGCTACATATTTAATTTAGTACAAAATCAAACTAAAACGAGTTTTTTTTCCCCAGAAAAAGATCATATTTGCTAGTCTCGAACTGATTCCTTCCGTATCAGACAATAGGAAAACAATTAATAACATTAACAGCAAGCAAATGACGTAAAATACGACAGACGTCACGCGTCTACGCTTTGAAGTTTTGATTGCAATCAACAAACTAAGAAGGAAAAAATAACGATTTCAAATTATGTGTGGTGTACGTAAGATAACATGGAAACAGACTCTTACATTACCATAGATTTGAAAGGATTTTTGACAATGCTTGAGTGAAGATTTAAAATTGCCTTTCAGTGGACGAAAAAATGGAGTTGCACAAATTTGCTCCTCGTAAACTATATGGCAACACAGGGGCACCCAACGACAATTTTTGGAAAAATATCTGTTCGGAAGACGATTGGAGATCTAGAATTTTCGGAACATTTGTTGTAAAATTTCTTGCTTGCTTGCCTCTCCTAGTATTTTCGAACATCTAAAAAATGGTATAATTGCCTATTTTTGACGGATTTTTACCCCAAAAAGGTCGCCTAGAATTTTCGGGAGCCTTTTTTCTGGCTGAAATTTTAGAAAAGTTAACTTTTGATCGCTATAATTTTCGGATCACTAGACTTTCAGCTAAGAAATCCGAACAGATGAAAAATTTTTAGCGGATTAAAATATGCCTATATCTACCGTTTAAATACTAAAATACGTTTAACAATTCTATGTTTAAGTGGTTTTGAACTATATTCTCGTTGGGTGCCCCTGGCAACAGCCACCTTCGATTACTTATTCTTTCAATACAAAATGCCTTTCTTTACCCATAATATTTTGTATTGTGTTGAAAGGGGGAGTATTTTTTAGTGGAGTTTGTCATTCCACGGCTGTGGAGTCGAGTGAAAGAACATTATCAAATGCTCGGTTGCATATCCAGAGTTTGGGGGTGGGGGGATAAAGATATGATGGTTGTCCAAGAAGTTTGTCCGGGAGCGTTATGTTCAAATGTCTTCTTTCTGTTGGATTTTCAAAGAAAGATCTAGATCGCGCAAAATTCGTCTATAACTGATTGCCACTTTTTTTTGGTTATTGCTGTCGTGGTAATACCAAAATAAGTGGTGAAAACTTTATGGCGATCAGCCGAGCATAAAATACTCTTGTGGAGATTGAAAGATATCGGTATAGTCTGTGAGAAACTGTACCGGATCACCTTAATGTATTGCAACATTGAAAAACAGGTGCGTCAAAGCTTTTGGAAAAATAGAACTGTGGAATTTCAGTGTTATTTGAAAAAGAATTTTACTTGGACGCGAGAGCTACCAACGAAAAGTAAAAGTGCTGTATGTCCTAGAAAATTTTCACTTGGGTGCAAAAGAAATCTAAATGAAGACAGCAAATAAAATCGGAAAAACGCCTCTGACGATTTTTTGGAAGTGAAGTTTTGAAAACAAACCAATAATAGGTTTGAAAAAGGGAAACTTTACAATTAGTTTCAAATTTCACTTACAAGAGGGTCTCTCACGATTATCGGCTAAAATTTGGGCTCTTTTACGGCTATCGGTTTATTTTTTCAGTTACGGTTAAGAAAAAAGTTAAAAATCAATTTCCTTACTTTCAACGAGTAAAATATTAATAAATCTGTATTTTTTTTGGTATCTTTAAAGCAAAATAAATGTCTTAGGATCATCTTGGGAGGAGATAAGTTATTCTTTTGAAAATTTTTAATATATGATATATCATATGCTTTTAAACTAAAAGTATTGCACTTCTAATATAATTTTACGCATAGAAATGTTAACTGTGAAAAAGAAGATCAAGCTGTTTGCCGTCTCTTGCATCTTGGCGTGATTTTCTTTTCCTCAGGGGTTACTGATTCGTTCTTCGCGTCGCTTTGAATTTGCTACTCTCTTCCCTTTTTACTAGGGTCTTTACCCCACTGAAGAACAGATTGTACAACATGAACTAAAAAAGGACAAGCAAACAGATAGAGAACTCGAACATTTCTGTGACTCTCACATTTACAAGTGTCGGAGCCAAGAGAAGAAGTACGGCTTTCTTGCCACATTAGAGTTTTCTCATTCTCTTAAAATGACATGAACTTTTTGATTAAAATAGAAAAAAAAAAGGCTAAGCTATTGCCAGTCAATTAAGATTTTTTTGTGAGCCATGAAAAGGATCATTCCTCATGACTCCTGATAAGATAAATAACAGTTCATTTTAAAGGAATCTTCGGGAAAGCAATACTAGCAGAAACGCGAACGTACGGATCGGAGTTAAAGTAGCCGCGAAGTAAGAAACACAACCGGTCAAAAATGAGATTAGCGCCTTCCTGAAAATTATCAAATCTAAGGAGCAAAATTTTCTTACGGTTAACTCTTTTTACCTTATTCATGGCTAACGGTTAAAATTTTTCAATTTCAACGGCTATCGACTAAATTTTGGGCCGTTTTACGCCTATTGGTTAACCCCATTGAGGCCCTCTTACAAAAGCAGTTCAACAAGCTTGTAGAAGTTCGGGGAAGAGTTTATATTAAAACATGTTGTACCTTGCATGTAAACACTTAGTTACAGATGTTTAGAGAAGATGATTTACATAAGCGTGGAGTTTTGCACTGTTTCAGAGAAAACAGTGGAAAAGAGGAAACATGAGGAAGAAAGAAGAAAACGAAGATATGAAGAAGTGGGATAGAATTTGAACCTCTAAGATAAAAGCTATATCAAGACCAGTCAAGCGATTTAATGTTTTGAGGGCCTGTACTTTCGTTGTCGCGGTACTTCACCTAGAAGCCGATATTCGACTTGTGTATATTTCAAAAAAATGTCAATGGAAAATGACCGTCGTCTGGCAAGTCAATGAGAGTTTTTGTAAGCTGAAATTGAAGAGGGGAAGTTTATCTGTGTCTAATCCCCTTACGAAGTGGCGACAAAAAACAAAAACAACAAAAAAAAAAACGTAGAATTATAATTGTTAGCACCCAATCATAAGTGCTGAATGGCTTCTAGAAGTTTCATGCAGGGGTCGTTAAAACTTCCTCCTTTTTTTTTCTTTTGTGTACAGCTGTAGCTGTATAGTTATATCGATGTATCGAGAGGGCGAGAGAAAGAGAGCGTTGAAGGTTCTTATACGTCCTCCTCCCCCCTCCACGAAATAAGCAATTAAAAACGGTTGGCCAAAAGGTAAAACTAAGTCTTAAATTTACCGCTTATAAAGCCATCATCTGCTCCAAAACCATAGAAAATAATGTTAGTCACCGTGAATGACCAGATTTCGTATGCGACGTGACCCTGGCTAGTAGCTTCCCCAGGCCCTATACCCAAGCGTTCCCGCACGGCTGAACAAGCGTTAGCCTAGAAAGCGACCTACACTAGTTCTATTATTATTTGTTATGGACTTTTAGAGCTGGATTTAAGATGGATGATTTTAAGTACGGGGCAACCAAAGAGAAAAAAAAAATTCTCGCCGCTTAGTAGTAAGGAGGTAACTAAATAAAATTAAAGCATTCAACGCAAAGTTGCTGGATTATCTTTTGACGTTATTTTTAATCGGTAATTGCTTAATTTGTGAAGGCAAATAGCATCTTATAAAGTAAATATTACGAAAGAATAATTTATAGCCTGAAGGATATAGAGAATAGACGTAAATAAATACGCTTTTTCAGTCGTGAGATTAAATTATGCCCTAAGTGCACAAAAGATGAGTTGTCTTTTCTGAGTCTTCCTTTTTGTAATGGTAAGGGAGGCGACAAACTCTTCACTTATCCAAACTTTTAACAGGATATATCCTTTCAACAGAAATAATTTTCATTATGTAATTCATTTTTGGAATTTTTTTCGTGATTTTGAGTGGAAACTGACAAAATACAATTTTAAAAGTTCAATCAATGACATAAAATATGTTTTTTTAACTTAGATAAAATGTTAAAAAGAGCACAACAGAACAAACGAAATTTAATAAGTAGGCTTTTTGTCGTGTACGATAAGACATATTGGCGACAAAAACGCAATAAACAAGAAATTTACCCAAGGAAAAGATTACATTTGTTGGCATGGAACTAATCCCTTCCGCAGCAGACAACGGGAAAAGATTTATAGCATTAACAACAAGAAAATGATGTAAAAACAAAAAAAGACAGACGCCAATCTGCTTAGGTTATAAAGTTGCGATAACAATCAATAGACTAGGAGAAACTAATATCATGAATTAAATTATATGTACTGCACGTAAGAATTAAGCCCCGGAACAGTCTAATTAGACGCTTAGAATATTATTTCAGTCTGGAAATCATTCTTGGCAATTTGTTTTAACAGANACAACAGAACAAACGAAATTTAATAAGTAGGCTTTTTGTCGTGTACGATAAGACATATTGGCGACAAAAACGCAATAAACAAGAAATTTACCCAAGGAAAAGATTACATTTGTTGGCATGGAACTAATCCCTTCCGCAGCAGACAACGGGAAAAGATTTATAGCATTAACAACAAGAAAATGACGTAAAAACAAAAAAAGACAGACGCCAATCTGCTTAGGTTATAAAGTTATGATAACAATCAATAGACTAGGAGAAACTAATGTCATGAATTAATTTATATGTACTGCACGTAAGAATTAAGCCCCGGAACAGTCTAATTAGACGCTTAGAATATTATTTCAGACTGGCAATCATTCTTGGCAATTTGTTTTAACAGATTTGTAGGGGGTCTCTTGGGAAAAGAATAAGTAACAAGTACAACTTGTATTCGCTATACCATTCCATCATTATTACAAAATTCATTTTAGCTACGTGTATATAATTATGTAGTTAATATTTTAAAGAGGTGTTTCCTTCAGTCCGGGGTTGGAGTCAAGAGAAAACAAAAATTAGCAAATACCCAATAGTTTTCCCACGGGTAGGGTGAGGTTCATGCAAGAGTTTCATCGGCCTTAGGGACTAAAAAAGAATAAAAAGCGATGAAGTCTTTCTAAATTAAATGGTGAGGTCCAACGTAGGAACCAAGCCAGATTTATAATTCTAAAACACGTTAAAGCTACTTACGGCGTTATTTATGCATATCATTTACGGCACGGAGGGACAGAGCTTTAAGCGCTATATAGCTATATAGAAATGAATTTAATCAAAATTTTAATTCTTCGATTCGTATGGAAAAATATTATAAATAAGCCTCACCAAATTTATGGACTTAAGAAAACAACAGTTTTATAATCAGGTTCAATTTCATTTGCAAAAAGTTCCCGATTCGACTAACGTGCGAAAGAAAATGGCCTCATTTTCTTAGAATAATGTGTTAAGTTGAGATACTATTACCACAGACGCGTCGTAAAGAAGATTTAGATTTAAGCATGGGAGTTTTCAAAGCTTCCGAAGAAACAGGAATTGAAAGAAATGTGGTAGAGTACGATACAACTAAAACCAGTACATGGCAAGTACTATACAGATAAGCAGAGAAAAAGAACTTAAAACAGGTTAGTTTTCACTTACGTTGTCGAAGTTAACTTCACCAGCAGGCAATTGATGTATAAATTTTAAAAGATACACCCCAGGAATACGACAGCTGTCTTGTAATAAATTGCACAAATCGAGGAAAGTTTTTTTGAAAATTTTGTCAGAGCTAAAATTCAAATGAAGGAATATTTTATGAAATTCGCATCATAGCCCAACATATTGAAGGAGAAATAATAGAAAAAAATGAATATCTTATTACTCCTATAAATTTCAGTTACCTTTTAAGACTTTCTGCTTTTTTTCGTGATTGTATAACTTAATATATTTATGTTTGAGACGTTTGCGTGCTCATGAAAACAGAATTTCACGAGGCCTAATGAACGGTTTATTGAATAACAGAAGCTAATTTATTTTTTTACTTCCATATCGAGCGCCCTTCCTTGCTAAATTAATAACAAGTTAATTTCCTCCACGAATCACGCAATCTTGGCCCTTTAAAAAGTCACTCGTCTCCCATTAAAGTAGAATGTCGATAGTATGGGTTAAGCTCTGTCAAGAATCCTAGTTCCGGGTACCTCCTCGACTTTCGATCTTTGAAAGTCTTTAAGGCGCTACAAGCCAAACTGAGGTTGAAAGAAAAAAAGTTAAATACAAGCAAACAAACACCAAAATCAATCGAAAACTATTATCCCTTTCGGATTTCTCTTGTTTTATTATATTATTTCCTTGAGGAAGGGTATAGACTTAAATCGCGTTTATTATCATTATTACTATTATTGTTATTATTATTATTATTATTATTATTATTATTATTATTATTATTATTATTATTATTATTATTATTATTATTATCTCTATTATCACAGTCTTTGCTGGTGTTCTTTTTGCGCATCAGCCGGGCGCAAACCATGCACCTAGAGCGTCAGTCACTCAAGTCAATCATTCTATTATTATCACTTATTTATCATTATGTTTTTGTTTTTTTTACTGTAGGGCTTGTTTATAGGGCCAGGATCACTTTTTAACCTTTATTCGGTAAGCTATCGTTTCCATGGCTAATAAGTGTGTCATCTTTTTTTTTCTTCGTAATCAACACATGATGCCCAGAACCAGCTTATTTCTGACTTAAAATTAAGATATTGACTCAGGCCGGGAAAGTGGAGAACTTTGCGTGAAATGTGGGGTCCCATGTAGCAAGTAAGTTTTCCTTTGTTTTCCTGAAAAGGGAAAAAAATCCTACCCAATGTTTATTGGGTTTGGGATCGCAGGACGATGAGCAATAGCTCTCATACCTGTATAATTCAACAGCAATTGAACACACAAGCTTACTTAGATCTTAGAATTAAACATATGCTAGATCAATAAAAGGCGCCTATTGCCAAAATTAGTAAAACTTCAGGAAAAGTTCAATGTTACGCAGTATTTTGCCTCGATTTGCCCGCTGTTTCGGATCCTACCTTTCTTTGTTCCTCTTCGCGCATTTTTCCTACAGCGGCTTGAGCCTACGCGAAGTAGTGAACATTAATTAAATTTAAATTTAAGTTTAGCTCACTAAAAGGTTTGTTACGAACATTTCTTTGGGTCGATTGGTCCTCGTCGATTTAAAGGTGCCCTCTTCAAGAGCAGATGCTAGTATTTTCATTAAAAAAATAAAGAAAGAAAAAAATAAAAAATAATAAAGATAATATAATATAAATTATCCTTTCCACATGATACTCTAACAAAATGGCCCGTGAAGGTCAGTTTAATTTTATGATTCTTCCGTGACAGGCAAGAAAAGTAAACTTGAATATCTAGTATTTTTTTAATTAGCTGGAGCACTTTGCCCTTCCAATGTTTTCCTAGTTTTCTCCCAAGCCTTGACATTCGCTAACTTTGCTCCCTAGGATATTGCAACGTCTCTGAAAGCTGCTAGATGATTGACAATTCTACCATTATATCCATTACACGTAATTATACATTTTGCACAGATCTCTTTTAATGCAATTACTGACTTTCTGTAGGAAGAGGAAAGTACAGCGAGTATTTAATGTGAAATTGTGGGTGATACAAAATGGTCAAATTGGTATTCGTTATGTATTGAAATGTTTGTAGGCAAGTCGTGCACCTCAACCCTAATGATACCGCTTGTTATAAAAAAAACTTTCTTAGTATATATCTTATGCGACCCATTTGTTGTCTCTGCTGCGACGGCGTCGAATTTTGTGCTTAAAGATCTGTAATTCGTGAACCAAAATAAAAATTATTAATACTAATAAAAGAAGATGAATGGAAGGTGACTTTCGCTAAAATTGTGGTCATGACGCTCATAGACGTCAACAAGACCTTATAAAGAACAAAGCTTTCTCTACGGCTAGATTCAAGTCACTCCAACAAGAATATGGCCATACTATACAATGCGAAATTAAACCTTAAGGCACGCAATATTCAAGCAGGAATTTCTCACAATAACCACTTTACAGACATATCACTTCTCCTTACTTTTGAAGTTCACACTAACGTAAGTTAAGGTTGGATAACTTACAGATATTTCGAACAACAACAATTTGCCGTCTGTACCGGCAGCACCACCTAAAACCCTCTAGAATTCAAATTTAATCAGAAACATTATTTATTAATAAGAATTTGAGTGTCTATGTATTTCCTTCAAATTCACAAATTTGCTAAGCCGCCCGACGCATAAATTCATGATTTGAGACAATCTTTCTTTTTTAGTATCATGTATTCATTGTTGAAAATTTGACGCCATTTCCAAAGTGTAATTGTGGCTTGCACCCAAAAGAAGGTGACTAACATGTCAACAAAGGATAAATTTCATGAATTATTCCGTGTTAAAAGTCCTCTTAGACACAGCAGCGCTTTGCGTACTTAAAAACTTATTTTCATTTTAAGTCTTCCGCTCAAACGACTACCGCTGATCCTAAAAGAAACTGTTCCTTTTAAAAGCGTTAGCCAACTGATACTTTATAAAGTAATATAATGCTGCAACTAGAGTCAAGCTATTAGAATAAAAAGCGATTTTGTGTCTGCCAAAAAAATATATATATATATAAGCGCATCCAATGACCATAAAATATATAATAAAAATAATTCACAACTATTAATGAAAAATAACACCGTTGAAAAAGTGTAGATAGAAGATACGATTAGCTTAGGTCGCTGCAATGCCTTCCTTTTCCATATCATAAATTTATAGTAGTGTACTGAAAGGTTTTTCAGGGAAAAACGGTCAAAAATCAGCCTCAGCGACTTCGCATTGTAAATATATTGAATATTAACTCGTGTATGTGTAAAAGTAAAATAAAGTAAAATTCAAGATCTCAAATTGAAAAAAAAAAGAACCCTCTAGGTTCTTTTTGCTATCTTACCTTCGAATCCAGTGCGACGCTCCCGACCTTCAAACAATCCGCTCTCTTCAGTGGAAAACGCCAGTCTCAGTTTTATATTTCTGTTAATTAGCCTCGACATTTATAAACCTCTTTTCCCCCGTGGGATGCTTATCAACGGTTGGCTTCCCAAATAGAAATGGAAATTGCGTTTTGTGCCTGCCAGCCGCTGAGAACGTGCTGTTGGACTAAACAATTTTCTTTGACTGAAAATCTGGATAATTCCTGGAGAGGTGATATGAAAAACCATTTAAATGTTCATTGATAAATATTCTTCTTGATATATTTAATCTACAGACGACAGGTATCTTATCGAAGGTCCTTTGAAGTGGATAAAAATATGAATTTAAACGGGAAGAGAAATTAGAGGCCGGAAGCTTAAGATGACATTTACTTTTATTCCAAAAACTTAATATACCTTCGCACTTTATCCACTCGTGGAACGTCTATTGTCTCTTCGTCTGGTTGGAAGAAAACGCAATTGTCCACAAAAACCAGGATGAATAACCAAAGACAAACAAGGTATTTAGAAAAACTATATAAGGAGGGAAGGATCGATTTCTAAGCCAGAAAAATGAAAGATTTATAGCATGGAAACTTTGTTTTTACACAAGATGGTCGCATTTGTTTTAAGAATTTTTAAAATCATTATTTATTTTACTGAATGGTGTACACTGATAGATCTGTTTTTGGTTTGTTTTGTGCCATTATTTGCTTGCGGAAGTGAAACGCGCGTAGTGCATGTCCAAGCCCTGCACCATACGTAGGCATACGTCTCGATAGCCTCAAATTAGGAAAAAAAAATTAACAAATAACCAACGCAGTACGTGGTTCGGGCACCCATTTGTTGCACGCTGTTGTAGTGAGAAATTTGAGACGATTGCGCAACATATAAAAAGCAGATTTATTGCGGCTTTTGATCGTTAGATTCAAATCAGTTCACAAAAATGTGAATTCATGTACCAGCAGGCAATTGATGTATAAATTTTAAAAGATACACCCCAGGAATACGACAGCTGTCTTGTAATAAATTGCACAAATCGAGGAAAGTTTTTTTGAAAATTTTGTCAGAGCTAAAATTCAAATGAAGGAGTATTTTATGAAATTCGCATCATAGCCCAACATATTGAAGGAGAAATAATAGAAAAAAATGAATATCTTATTACTCCTATAAATTTCAGAGTTACCTTTTAAGACTTTCTGCTTTTTTTCGTAATTGTATAACTTAATATATTTATGTGTGAGACGTTTGCGTGCTCATGAAAATAGAATTTCACGAGGCTTAATGAACGGTTTATTGAATAACAGAAGCTAATTTATTTTTTTACTTCAATGTCGAGCGCCCTTCCTTGCTAAATTAATAACAAGTTAATTTCCTCCACGAATCACGCAATCTTGGCCCTTTAAAAAGTCACTCGTCTCGCATTAAAGTAGAATGTCGATAGTATGGGTTAAGCTCTGTCAGGAATCCTAGTTCCGGGTACCTCCTCGACTTTCGATCTTTGAAAGTCTTTAAGGCGCTACAAGCCAAACTGAGGTTGAAAGAAAAAAAGTTAAATACAAGCAAACAAGCACGAAAATCAATCGAAAACTATTATCCCTTTCGGATTTCTCTTGTTTTATTATATTATTTCCTTGAGGAAGGGTATAGACTTAAATCGCGTTTATTATCATTATTACTGTTATTATTATTATTATTATCATTATTATTATTATTATCACTATTATTATCACTTATTTATCATTATGTTTTTGTTTTTTTTACTTTAGGGTTTGTTTATAGGGCCAGGATCACTCTTTAACCTTTATTCGGTAAGCTATCGTTTCCATGGCTAATAAGTGTGTCACCTTTTTTTTTCTTCGTAATCAACACATGATGCCCAGAACCAGCTTATTTCTGACTTAAAATTAAGATATTGACTCAGGCCGGGAAAGTGGAGAACTTTGCGTGAAATGTGGGGTCCCATGTAGCAAGTAAGTTTTCCTTTGTTTTCCTGAAAAGGGAAAAAAATCCTACCCGATGTTTATTGGGTTTGGGATCGCAGGACGATGAGCAACACCTCTCATACCTGTATAATTCAACAGCAATTGAACACACAAGCTTACTTAGATCTTAGAATTAAACATATGCTAGATCAATAAAAGGCGCCTATTGCCAAAATTAGTAAAACTTCAGGAAAAGTTCAATGGTACGCAGTATTTTGCCTCGATTTGCCCGCTGTTTTGGGTCCTACCTTTCTTTGTTCCTCTTCGCGCATTTTTTCAACAGCGGCTTGAGCCTACGCGAAGTAGTGAACATTAATTAAATTTAAATTTAAGTTTAGCTCACTAAAAGGTTTGTTACGAACATTTCTTTGGGTCGATTGGTCCTCGTCGATTTAAAGGTGCCCTCTTCAAGAGCAGATGCTAGTATTTTCATTAAAAAAATAAAGAAAGAAAATAATAAAAAATAATAAAGATAATATAATATAAATTATCCTTTCCACATGATACTCTAACAAAATGGCCCGTGAAGGTCAGTTTAATTTTATGATTCTTCCGTGACAGGCAAGAAAAGTAAACTTGAATATCTAGTATTTTTTAATTAGCTGGAGCACTTTGCCCTTCCAATGTTTTCCTAGTTTTCTCCCAAGCCTTGACACTCGCTAACTTTGCTCCCTAGGATATTGCAACGTCTCTGAAAGCTGCTAGATGATTGGCAATTCTACCATTATATCCATTACACGTAATTATACATTTTGCACAGATCTCTTTTAATGCAATTACTGACTTTCTGTAGGAAGAGGAAAGTACAGCGAGTATTTAATGTGAAATTGTGGGTGTTACAAAATGGTCAAATTGGTATTCATTATGTATTGAAATGTTTGTAGGCAAGTCGTGCACCTCAACCCTAATGATACCGCTTGTTATAAAAAAACTTTCTTAGTATATATCTTATGCGACCCATTTGTTGTCTCGGCTGCGCCGGCGTCGAATTTTGTGCTTAAAGATCTGTAATTCGTGAACCAAAATAAAAATTATTAATACTAATAAAAGGAGATGAATGGAGGGTGACTTTCGCTAAAACTGTGGTCATGACGCTCATAGACGTCAACAAGACCTTATAAAGAACAAAGCTTTCTCTACGGCTAGATTCAAGTCACTCCAACAAGAATATGGCCATACTATACAATGCGAAATTAAACCTTAAGGCACGCAATATTCAAGCAGGAATTTCTCACAATAACCACTTTACAGACATATCACTTCTCCTTACTTTTGAAGTTCACACTAATGTAAGTTAAGGTTAGATAACTTACAGATATTTCGAACAACAACAATTTGCCGTCTGTACCGGCAGCACCACCTAAAATCCTCTAGAATTCAAATTTTATCAGAAACATTATTTATTAATAAGAATTTGAGTGTCTATGTATTTCCTTCAAATTCACAAATTTGCTAAGCCGCCCGACGCATAAATTCATGATTTGAGACAATCTTTCTTTTTTAGTATCATGTATTCATTGTTGAAAATTTGACGCCATTTCCAAAGTGTAATTGTGGCTTGCACCCAAAAGAAGGTGACTAACATGTCAACAAAGGATAAATTTCATGAATTATTCCGTGTTAAAAGTCCTCTTAGACACAGCAGCGCTTTGCGTACTTAAAAACTTATTTTCATTTTAAGTCTTCCGCTCAAACGACTACCGCTGATCCTAAAAGGAACTGTTCCTTTTAAAAGCGTTAGCCAACTGATACTTTATAAAGTAATATAATGCTGCAACTAGAGTCAAGCTTTTAGAATAAAAAGCGATTTTGTGTCTGCCAAAAAAAAAAAACAAAATATAAGCGCATCCAATGACCATAAAATATATAATAAAAATAATTCACAACTATTAATGAAAAATAACACCGTTGAAAAAGTGTAGATAGAAGATACGATTAGCTTAGGTCGCTGCAATGCCTTCCTTTTCCATATCATAAATTTATAGTAGTGTACTGAAAGGTTTTTCAGGGAAAAACGGTCAAAAATCAGCCTCAGCGACTTCGCATTGTAAATATATTGAATATTAACTCGTGTATGTGTAAAAGTAAAATAAAGTAAAATTCAAGATCTCAAATTGAAAAAAAAAAGAACCCTCTAGGTTCTTTTTGCTATCTTACCTTCGAATCCAGTGCGACGCTCCCGACCTTCAAACAATCCGCTCTCTTCAGTGGAAAACGCCAGTCTCAGTTTTATATTTCTGTTAATTAGCCTCGACATTTATAAACCTCTTTTCCCCCGTGGGATGCTTATCAACGGTTGGCTTCCCAAATAGAAATGGAAATTGCGTTTTGTGCCTGCCAGCCGCTGAGAACGTGCTGTTGGACTAAACAATTTTCTTTGACTGAAAATCTGGATAATTCCTGGAGAGGTGATATGAAAAACCATTTAAATGTTCATTGATAAATATTCTTCTTGATATATTTAATCTACAGACGACAGGTATCTTATCGAAGGTCCTTTGAAGTGGATAAAAATATGAATTTAAACGGGAAGAGAAATTAGAGGCCGGAAGCTTAAGATGACATTTACTTTTATTCCAAAAACTTAATATACCTTCGCACTTTATCCACTCGTGGAACGTCTATTGTCTCTTCGTCTGGTTGGAAGAAAACGCAATTGTCCACAAAAACCAGGATGAATAACCAAAGACAAACAAGGTATTTAGAAAAACTATATAAGGAGGGAAGGATCGATTTCTAAGCCGGAAAAATGAAAGATTTATAGCATGGAAACTTTGTTTTTACACAAGATGGTCGCATTTGTTTTAAGAATTTTTAAAATCATTATTTATTTTACTGAATGGTGTACACTGATAGATCTGTTTTTGGTTTGTTTTGTGCCATTATTTGCTTGCGGAAGTGAAACGCGCGTAGTGCATGTCCAAGCCCTGCACCATACGTAGGCATACGTCTCGATAGCCTCAAATTAGGAAAAAAAAATTAACAAATAACCAACGCAGTACGTGGTTCGGGCACCCATTTGTTGCACGCTGTTGTAGTGAGAAATTTGAGACGATTGCGCAACATATAAAAAGCAGATTTATTGCGGCTTTTGATCGTTAGATTCAAATCAGTTCACAAAAATGTGAATTCATGATGACATCGCGTTGGATCACCGATAAAATCTATTTACATTTGTATAAAAACAACAATTTCTTCCCTAAGTATTTCAACAATACTGATTTTGAAATTTTATATCTGATCTATCCTGTGATATTTTATAATTTTCCTTATACAATATTGACGAAAAACAAGTCAAAAGAAAATAAAGACCATCAATATCAGCAAGTTTTCATTACAGAACCATTCTATATAGACACACGTCTTAACAGTAAAAGTCGCACAACTTTCATGGGACTTAAAATAAATGCACAAAATTATTTCTTTTAATTTATCCCACTTGACAGTCTGGTAAAAAAACCTGCTGTTTCTCAGGCGGGATTTCACAAGGGAAAAATAACATTGAGGCACTTCTGTGACTATAACTAACTTAATAGTCGAGGTGAAAGTTAAGCATGGGCGTGTAAATGTATGTTTGATTTAGGCCAAAAAACCCTTCAAAGACAGTCTCTAATAACCTTATCTTACTCATTACGTAGGTCTCAAAAAGAGTTGATACACTAAGGCTTCCTTTCAATGTTCACTGAAAAATTTGTTTTTAATTCGAAAGATGTTATCATACATAGTACACAGTACACATACCTGAGTCAAGTACACGAGAAACGCCCTTTAGCGTCGTAAACTCTTAGGCCTTATTTGTGAAAGTCGCTCATAAATTAATTTCCAAAGAGTAGGTCGAGGAAATAACTTTTTAATTACGACAAAGGTATAATTGTGGATAAAATAATGCTTTATCTGCATGCATTGCCACAAGGGAATCTCGATTCATCCGCGTTCTTTGGCGAGGCCGACACATTGCGGAATGTATGTGGTAATAGTCCAGTCAAATTGTGGTTTAGCATCAAACTAATTGCAACAGAATTTTTTTCAACGCCATTTAATTGTTGCATGGCTTTGTAACAACATACTAAAAATCCGCCAAAATTGGTTCGGTGAAACATGAGAAAAATTGGCAAAAAAGATTTTCAACTTTCACCACAGAACACCCAATTTCAGGAAGATCACAAATTCAGATAAAACATTTGATAATTGTTTTTTTTTTCCTCAAGAATTTTCGACACAACATGGCTAATGTATTTTGGGTAGTTTTGGTTTAAAAACGCCGACTAAATGTGTGAGAACCACCAGGGTCAGTAGGGAACTTAAGATGGAGACGTTTTCAGGGCGACGGCGACCGGACTGACAGAGAAAGCCTGGAACTAAGGCAGCCGTCGCTTCCCGTCAAAAATAGAACATTAAGATCGCAGTGAACTCAGAAGGACGGCGCCTTTAATTAGAAGAATACCGAAGAGGAAAATATGGCTTCACATAAAGAATAAAGAGAATAAATATTTGCTATACAGACAACATGTATCGGATGAAAAGTTTCTCGTTTTGTGGGAAAATTATGAGTCCAAAAATCCCGATTTTCCTCGGGACAGTTACGATCCGTTCACGCTAAGAAACATGCGGGATGCCGCTGAGTTCAAGGCAGAATTTCGTGTTGAAAAAAAAAAAGGATCTCCACGGGCTTGCCGAAGCCTTGCAAATTACAGGAACATTAAAATGCTACCAAGGAACCGTATTCTTAGTTTGATATTGAAATAATTCCCGGGAAATACTTGCATGCAACAACAACAACAACGGAAACAACTTTATTTCAATATTCCCACGCCGAGTTAGTACTAGTCTCTCTCGCAGCCGTTTTTAGTATCGTCACGCAACGCTCCTCCCCAGGAGGGAGACTAAGTTAGTACATGGTATTACCTACTATTCTATATAATTTTCAATGCGTTTCATTTATACGATATTCTAACGAAAAGAGCGAACTAAAAACACACAACTGAAATATCGGAGTTCATATTTTTTTGTCTGAATACTTTTATTTGGCTCGTAGTAAAATTTTGTCCATGTCAAGCTCACTTACGGTTGGCTGTTTGCCAAGTTGGATCTTGACCCTGTGACATGAAAACATAGAAACATTCAAAGATGTAAGTTTAGATAACAGAGCTTAGAAATCGAGCTTGAAATGTCCCTCAAAGAAAACAAGGACAATTTAAGAACGATAATCTGCAAAATGTTGGTTGCTAAACGCAACAAACCTGATTGAAATGAAAGTTAAATACTCACGTTTTCGCCACAACGCCAAACAGACCAGTTTCACGTCGCCGACGGGACCACGACGGCAAGGTGGTGAGCACGAGCATACGCAATATCCAACAAATGATGATGTCACGTCCGGTTGAAGTTGCCATCGCCCCGAAAACGTCTCTATCTTAAGTTCGCTAGTGTTTCGCCTTGACGGCTTTGCACAGGTTACCCAGCCACTCGTTTGTCTTCACATTCTGTTTTCCAAGCTGTAATTTTTTNGTCAGTCTGTATTGACATATTAGTAATTTTATTTTTTTGCGCAATATCAGAAATGCAGAAAGTATTTTTAGTTTTAAGGGCTTGTAATTTTTTTTTTTATATCCTGCAACATGGAATCAAATTTAGTAGCTGACTGATGTTGAACAGTTTGATTTGATATTTTGTTCACCTTCAGTCAGCTACTAAATTTGCATCCATGCTTCAGGATACGTGGAACTAAATGTGTGCAATGAACGATAGCTTTGTATCAGTACAAACTGTTTAACCTATTCCCATTTTCTGTAATCGAGTTTTGTGAAGTAGTTATGCTCAAACCTTGGACACAATATGTGTGATCGAAATCAGGGATTCTTTTTTTTTTCTTACGACATGCGCAACCTCCTTTAGGATTATGACTCCGTACTTTACAGTGTAAGTGAATAAATATTCTGCTTAGGACTCTGTCTATTTGGTTTTTGCTAGATCATAACGCTCTGCGCTTTTCATTACACCTGGCCGAATGTGTTCCAAAGGAAATCCAGAAAACCAACGCAGTGTGATTGTTCTTTTTTATCTTCTCCTTGTAGCGAGGTTCAGATTTAGTTTAGTGTATCTGTGTGTTTAATTTGTATTTTCTGCGGCAGCTCTTCATTTCTTGGTAAGGTAAATAAGATTAATTGCTTGTGGTCTAAAGGCATTTATATTCCCTCCTTGCATTTCTTTTGTGAGAACAACCCTGAACCTCGACCTGTTTTTTTTTTCGTCCATTGGCAAATGAAGACCTCTTTTTTCTTTAACAATCATGGGATCCTAAACATTTGAAAATAATTGCAGTGGTCAATGCAGGCACGAAAGTACTTAACATATGTACGACATTAATAATGGGCTTGCCTGACTTAGCTTCTGATGTGTCACCTCTTTTTGCGGAACCCATGTTTCTCTTCGGATGAGCGTTGTGTAACACTTCAACTTACTGCAAGTTAACCTTCTGACTGAGTTGCGTGAATTATGCTCTCCGTGGGAAATTTCCATTACTCCAGAGACTCTTCCAAGATATTTTCATACGCATTGTTTTGGCTACCCAGAGTTAATCTTTCCATTAAAAACCAGCTTCCCTATTATACTATTTCGTTTTCTTGAAACAAGCGTTTGCTAGAACCAAAGTTCTTATGCGATGAATGTTCCGTTAACCTTTGCGAAGGTAACAACACTTTTCCTTTAATAACAAGGCATTTCCCTCTCATCAAATTCATAGGCACTGGAGCTTAACCTGTTCAAAAACTCTGCATCGTTGGGCGTGGTAAAGAATTAGTAAGACTATCCTCCCTCCTCTCCAATTCACTTTTCACAAGAAGAAAATGAAAAGCTTCGAAAAAGTGAAACTTGTATATTTGAGGATGTTGGTACGTTAACAAAAATTAATGTATAGGTAACCGTAAAAGCCAAAGCATTATCTTGCTGGATTTTTGAAAACGTACCGAACGAAAATTGCAGTCTTTTCACTGAGAAAAAGACCAAAAGCCGAAGGGAAAATGAGCCCAAAAATCCTCCTAGAAAAGACAATGAAAGGAGAAATAGAAAGAGCGAGGAGAAAGAAACGAGGAGAAGAAAGAAGAACAATGGCTGCACTCTTCGTTTTTATGTTGACTTCTTTGGAGATAGTTGTTGAAAGAAAAAAACTGTTTCAGGGGAGAGCTTTTTTTTGGCTGTAACGTTATTCAAAAATCCAGTTCTGATATATATTTTTCTGACCCTTGCGGGCTAACAGAAATCTGATAAAAAGGATATCTTTTAAAAGCTAATGATTACGTAACGGCTTTCATTTTTTAGAGTTAAAGCCTTACGACTAAATTTGTCATAGTTTTACAGCCAACAGTTCACTCTATTACTCTGAAAGCCTCCTGTTGTTTTAGGGTTCCTTGAGTGGAACATGGGCTTCCTGTACAAAAGCCAACCGTGGTTAATATTTAACCCTTTTGAAAAAAGAAACACTTCCTTTTTATCAGCGAAAACTAGGTAGCAGTTATTCTTTCTTCTTTCACTTTTCCATAAAAGTAGCAAACACATTTTGTGCATTTTTTGTTTAACCGTATAATTTCAACTAACGTGGGTGGCCTGTGTCAAAAGCTCAAAATGTTTAAAGCTTAATTTTGACATGTTCCGCCGAACAGATTTTGGCGGATTTTTAGTATATTGCTAGATAGGCCACCGCTTACTTAAATGACGTTGAAAACAATTCTGTTGCAATTAGTTTGATCTTGAGCCTCCAAAATTCCTAAATTAACTGGACTATAAGAATACCTATCAGTCATGATGACTGCCTGTCTTTGGCTTATATTTATTCAGCTCTTTTTTATTTATACCCGCGCTCGTCATGTTGGCTTCGTCTGTGATCTACTTGCTAAACAGATTCCATTTTGCCTTGTTGTGTCCAGTTCTTTTAGTTCAAAGGTGATGTTGAAATGCCGTTAGAACAAAAATTGTGGACAATGTAGCCACCACATTTTTTAGACATCTTCTGAGAACTATATCAAACAAAACAAAAGTCATATAGACACTATTTTGTTACAAAAATAAGGGCGATATAACTTGCCTCGGATTGCTCGACTGTTCGATGATTTAATTCCTTCTTCGATAATTCCAAGGTCATCTGAGTTCTACTCAGATTCTGCAAACCATTTGAACTTGCGCCTTTACTTGCTTCAGTCCAGAATGATGTCGTTACAATTGCAAACAGGTATTAAGGTATTAAGCTACCTTGAAAAAGAAAAAAAACAACAACAACAACCAAACAAAACAAACAAATTGAATTTCCTGTGACGACAGCCAGGTCTGCACTTTTATTAAACATCATACGGAACGACCAATCATACCAATCATATAGTGCGCGTAATATCAGTACATTATAGTTGTAACATTACATTGTACATGCCTGTGATTCAGGTTATAGTGCTGCTTTAAAGTCGTGTCAAAATCTTATCTGACTAAAGCTACCCCAGCCTGAAAACAATTACATACCGTAAAATTCCTAAAATAAGCCCCTCCGTGTATAAGCCCCTCCAAGAATAAGCCCCCCAAATCCGTAACGCAAAAAACCCTCCGTTAAGTCGCCCCTCCAAATATAAGCCCCCCCGGGAGCTTGTACTTGGAAAATTGCCCTCAAATGCAAAGTAAAAAAAAAAACGGTAAATTTACTTCCAACTTTAAGGCTAGCCCAATGGATTTTGAAACGCAAATTTCCCTCCGTAGATAAGCCCCTCCGGATATAAGCCCCTCCAAAAATAAGCCCCTCAAAAAGGGCCTTTGAAAAATATAAGCCCCGGGGCTTACTTTCGGAATTTTACGGTATTTCACTCTAAGATCTCAACATATTTTAACAAAGTTTTAGGGTATTTTGTGTTTTGATTGACAAACAAACAAATCAATGATACGAATGATGATAATGACAATAACAGTAATTATGATGATGATGATAGTAATTATAATAATAATAATAATAATAATGATGATGATGATGATGATGATGATGATGGTTAAGGTAGTCGAGAAACTTCTATGCATAAAGACTTAGAGCTTGAAATCGCCAGAATGTGGATAAAGGAAACAGAGACGACACCAGTTGTTAATGGGGCGCTCGGGCTCATTCAAATAGGGACTGGAAATGTACTTTGACAGAATTTCAGGAACAACTAGCATTAACGAGCTCCAAAAACTCACAGATCACTCTTCTGGGAACAGCCCAGATCCTCAGAAAGGTTCTGTCAACTAAGCGAACTTTTTGGTACCTAAAGCCATGGTTTGGACTCGGTGCTTCAGAGACTAAACAAGAAAGCCAAGGATTACAATAATTCTATAAAAATAATAATGGAAACTTTATTTCTGTTTATGAATGTACAATAGTAAATCTCGGTACGTATAGGCAATTGACAATTGGCTGCTTGAGATTGAATTATCCAAAAAAAAATAAAATCAAAATTGCATTTAAGTCTGGGCCATCCCAATTCCTGTTTCTACAACAAAAGATGAAATATGCTGATCTAGTGGCTATAATTTTTTTGATTATCTGAAAGAAACCTTGATCATTATCATCATCATCATCATCATAACTATAACAAAATTCTCAAGTCTGATTGGCTATCAACTGTTCTGATTTCAGCTTTAATGGGACAATTTAATAGGACAGTACGCGTCATGCCTAAGTAATTGGACAGTACGCGCCATCACGCGCGCGCTTAAATGGCTTTTTTTCACTACTAGCAAAAAAAATTGTAATTTCTTCTGTTTTGATTTTAAAAAAGAGCTTTATATATCACAAATTTTGTTAAAGTTATGATTAATTGGTAACAGAACTTCGTGTTGTCCAATCCAGTCTGTAATCATACTCGTGATTAAACAAATCGGACTCCCACTTCGCGGTCGTCCGATTTTGTTAATCACTCGTATGATTACAGATCGAATTGGACTCCACTCAGTCCTGTTACCATTACTAATTATTATTATTATTATTATTATTATTATTATTATTATTATTATTATTATTGTTATCATTATTATAAAAATAACAGACAGCTAGACTTTGTTATCTCCGATTTACAGATCGAAAACATTAGAGCCTGCCGGAATTAATCTTTTGTTTTTTTTGGGGGGGGGGAACATTTTCAAGAATTATAAATTTAGGAATACGAGATTTTATTATTTTTAACTTGTTTCTATTTTAATATCAGAGACGAATAATTTTCTTTAGTCATGACTTAATATTAAAACACTGGACTGCCTGCAAGAATAATTGATCGCATCTGAGCGCAGGGAGTGTATCTGCATGGAAATCGTTATTGACATAGTGATTGTGCTTTTAGAATTTATAAAATTTTTAAAGTTGTATAGTGCTTCAAATATTTCTGTAAACTTTGTACATATTTGTTAATTTGAATAAAATTGTTGATTATTAATTTTCATAATAATTTTAATAATAATAATAATAATAATTGCTGCGGAGCGACCGAAGGGAGCGAGCAGCAACATAATCAGGATTTAAAGGAAATATATAAGGGGCGACGAATTTTACCACAACGATTGCATTTAACCACACTTTTTACCACAATGCATTGCATTTAACCAGAGTGCATTGCGCCACAAACAACTCAAATAAAAACACGGGGAAGTTCGGTGGGTGAGAGAGTGCATCGTTCGCTGCTCAGACTTA
>CALNXI010001105.1:83770-153140 GCA_942486025.1 Porites evermanni | reverse complement strand
GTCTAGGGGCTTCCACTTTTGGCAAAGCCAGCCCTTAGACAGAGGTACGCCCCGATGGCTGGCAAACCCGCGTATTCCAGCCGTGAGCTCCCACGCCAATGGTACCAGGCACCTGACACACTGATTTATCATTGGAAAAAATAAAGTGGGGAGAGGTGGGACGGGGTAAGAGAATGATCCAAAGGCTAAACGAGGAGAGAACAATCCATTTGGGCTTTTAGGAGAACACTTTTAAAGGTTGTACATGTATTTTAAATCCTCTACCTTGCAGATATTTGCGTGTTAATACAAGAATCATTGTTATAAGCAAAGCAGTATCCTCGCGAGCTACATTAAGGCTGCTGTTGTGCAAAAGTTACCGGTTTTTCTTTTTTTTTTTAATTTAATACTCGTTCTTTTTCCCCTAGGTACGGAAGTCTGACATTTGGAGACAACTTCCAGAACCTTCCTACTTCCTTCACGCAGTCAAACTCATCTTCCATCACGGGAATCCTCAAACAGTACAATGCTAAAGTAAGGGCTTTTCGATGATGGGCATTTAGTACTTCCCCATTGGCAACTTGTACTGAGATTTTTAGAGTTTTTGGTGGCGTTTGTTAGATTATGTTGGAATCACCTCGTAGAACAAACCAAACCTCACACACATACACACGCGTGAAATGTCCTCATTGTGGCGTAAAGAGTTTGCCATAGTTATTCAAAAGAATAGCCCTGAGAACAGCAACTCAGTGATTACTTTCAATTTAAAAATTGTACGTTTTATTACTGACAAGTGTTTTCACATTACGTCACTTTCGTCATATTGGTGTCCCAAAACAATGAAAGGACGGCCCTGCATGTTGGTGTCACAAACCAGTCCTGTCTGGTTGGAATCATTTCCTTATGTAAAAACGTCCTTTTTTCCAAGATACATTTGCAGGGGTGCTGACCACGTGAGTGAAAAGGCTCAAATACTACTTTTGCCAAAAGTGCAATGAGAAAGCAGAGCTTAGTATCCTTTATTTCAGTGCTCTTATACACACTCAAGCTAGTGGAGATTGTAATTTGTAGTAATTTCTTGTTGTATTTTTACAGGCCTGGTACAACACCAAGGGCTATCACGCTGCTCCGACATTTCTAAATGTACTCAACAATATAATTCTGAGAAGCAAAGCTGCTGAGAAGGGATTAAACGCGTCCAGATTTGGTAAGATACGCGGTCGTAGTTCATTTTATGCCACGGATTTTCACTGTCGCGTTATCTTATTCCTCTTTCTCTTAAGTGCCAGGTGTTGTCGTTTCATGTCACGAGTTTTCACTGTTGCGTTACATTATTCCTTTTCCTACCCCAGTTGTTCAAAAGGTGGATTAACGCTATCCACTGGATAGCGAAATTGGTTTCCCTAATACTTATACAGTGGAACCCCGTTAATGCGACCGTCGTTGGGCCATAAAATGCTGGTCGTAACAACAAGGTGGTCGCATTAACGGGTCTTCAAAGTAATAAAACGAGTCAGTGATTTTTTCGTTTGGGTCGAAAGAATATGGTGTTAGTAACGAGGTGGTCGTAAGGCGGGGTTCCACTGTACGTATCGCTGGATAGTGATTTATCCGGTGGATAGCGCTATCCAACGTTTGAACTACCGGGGCTTGTTGTCGGTTCATGTCACGATTTTTCACTGTTGCGTTACATTATTCCTCTTTCTGTTAGGCCCAGGTGTTGTAGGTTCATGTAAGTTGACGTCTTGAAGGCACTTGATTTCTATCGATGGCTAAAGCGTTGTTGTTGTTTCCTTTTTTTAAATTCCTTACACACAAACAGTTACAATTCATTGAAATTAAGTCTAATTATCGGTTACTAAATTTTACCTTACATTAAAACAGATAACTATTTTAACTTTTTATGTTCTTTCCTTTTTCCTTGCAGGCATCAGCACAATGAACCACCCAATGAACTATACAAAAGAACAACTTAGCGATGAAACCTTGTAAGTCTAAAGTTATTCTGTTCTATACAAAGGTGTTGGAAACTACAGTACAAACACTGTTTTAAAATGAGATTATTACTTAAGTGATGGCGATGATGATGATAATGATGGTGACTACAGTATATTGATTTCAATGTTGGTGTCAAAAATGGTGATGATGATAATGATGACGACTATATGAAGTACATATTGATGTCAATGATAGTATCAAAAATCGTGATAGTTTTGATGAGGATGATGATGATGATGATTATGGCGATGATGATGTCGGCAATTATGACGCGACGATCGAATGATGGTGACAATGAGAATAAAAAAATATCGTATTTGTAGCTCGGCGTAATCAATTTTTCCTTTGCCGATTTTCCACCCGATTTGAAATTTTATGACCAGATTTACTTGTTTTATGTTAAAAAACGGATTTTCCTAGATACTGTGCTTAATGACTATAATCATGTTCGAGATAGTAATGTTTGATAACATCAACACAACGTGCTTTCACGCAAAAACTTACCGATGTGCTATTCATTTTCAGCTACAACCGTGTCATAGACGTACTTGTTGCGATCTGCGTGGTGTTTGCCTTATCCTTTGTTCCTGCCAGTTTTGTCGTCTACTTGGTCTGCGAGCGGGAATGCAAAGCTAAGCACCTGCACTTGGTCAGCGGTGTTCGTCCTTATATTTACTGGCTGTCTACGTACGTCTGGGACTTGGTAAGCCACAAGACTGTAAAACTTTCAACTGGTAAAAGGCTTATATTTGCATTTCCTGCCCTAGAAAAGATGGATAAAGTACGGCTTATGCCTTTTTGTGGCCTCTTTCTTTCAGGGAAACTATGTTATTCCAGCACTTTGCTGTATTTTCATTTTCTTGGCGTTTGGAGAAGATTCCTACACGTCAGCTGCGAATTTTCCACCAACGTTCCTTCTTCTTCTTTTGTATGGGTAAGTTGAGCAAGATCTTTCTAACTACAAATATAAGATTCAATTAACATGGAACAAATTAATCGTGTGCAGTTTGCGTATCGTATTGTGTAAGTCAGTCGTGGGTTTGATTTTCTCGAAGCCGCAGGCTTATTTTGTTCACCGAAAAAGTTTCTCGTCCACAGCAGCGTTTTCGTATCATTTGTTCACACTCAAATGAGCGTCCCTCCCAAATAAGCCCCCCCCCCCCCCCGGCAATCGTACTTGAAATTAATAATCACCCGGGTGGGGCGGCGTAATAGAGGATTTACCGTACTGCCGACATTTATGCTTGTTAACAATACTTAGTCCAAGATGGTAGTCTAGGCCTAATCTTCGCGAAAGAAGGAAGGAGGTAGCTTTTTGTAACTAAAAAGGATTGAACTCTTAAAATAGATTTGCAATCACAAATTCGTGTTAAAATTTTCTTTCAGATGGGCAATCACTCCGTTAATGTATCCAGCATCATTTTTGTTTACCGAGTCAAGCACGGCCTATATTGTGCTCATTTGTGTTAACTTATTCATTGGAATCAACACCACGCTTGCGACATTCATTCTGGAATTCTTCACCGACGATCAGGTAAGAAACTCGGAATCATTACAGTAAAAACCCACGAGTAAGAACCTACATTTTTCCAGCGTTTCTTACATAAATGGTGGTTAACATAAATTTAGGCTATCTAGGTTCTTAATAGGTTCTTAATTTCTTGCAAAAAAAATATGTCGTTGCTAAGAAGATTTTAGTGATCAGCACCCTTAAATTTCCATACCTAATGATTGCTTGTATTTTAATATGACCATAATAGAGATCTATTCTCACACGAATTTTAATTTCTTGAGTCAAAACAACTTTATATACGTGATTGTGCTGTAAAACACAATATTATAAACATTTTCTCAATGACCTAAGTAAATATTTTAAAATGATTTTTGAAAATAAGAACCTTTCTCCAAGTTTTAGGCTAAAGAGGTTCTTATATAGAGGGGGTCTTAATGGCAAATTTTAGCCTAACAGGTTCTTAAATCTTAGGTTCTTACTCGTGGGTTTTTACTGTATACATTTCTAGTTCTCACTTTGAGCAAAATGTTGGCTTAGGGGAGGGGTAGGTGGGCAGTTTCCCAGAGACGTATAATGATCGGAAACTGGTCTCCTAATCTTGAGGGTAGCAGTAAGCGATGACCTAACCTGTGGTCTATCATGTTAAAGCTACTGAGCAGTACTTTCCTGTGGTACTGTTTGTTATGCTGTACTAGGAGGTTCCAACTTTTGAGTCTGTGGAGGAAATTCTTAAGTGTGACCGTTCAAATGAAAGCTACTGAGCAGTACTTTCCTATGGTGCTGTTTATTAAGCTTTACAAAGTAGCTCTAACTGTTGAGTCTGTGGATGAAATCCTAAAGTGTGGCCATTCAAATGAAAGCCACTGAGAAGTACTTTCCCGTGATGCTGATCAATACGCTGCACAAGGTGGTTCTCACTGGTGTTGGTATTTATTTATTTTTTTCTTTCTGAAAGGAACTGATTCAAATCAACGACATGCTAAAGACAATCTTCTTGATTTTTCCCAACTACTGTTTGGGTCGTGGACTGATCGATTTGGCCAAGAATCAGTTCATGGATGTCTTTGAGAGGTTTGGTAAGTTTCCAAACTTTTCCTGAGTTTAAGCATCAACTGCCTCTCTGTCGCCATTAACTGTTTACAGTTTCTCATTTATTTTTTATTTCAATTGTTCGTTTACGTCTTTCGTTTTAGGCGTTAATCTTGTTCGAGATCCTTTCAGTTGGGATATTACAGGAAGAAATATTTTCATGATGATCATTCAAGGATTTTTGTTTTTCGTCATCACTGTCCTCATCGAGTACCGTTTCTTTATTCCTCAAAGGTTGGTGTATTTTTAATGCCTTGTTTGAGAGTCATTTTCGTAAACTAAAGAAACAGCTTACTTGCATGGTATTCTTAAAATTTCTTTTGCCAGTTCATGTATTGCACGATTTATGTCAAGTTGTGGTGTACTAGTTTGCTAAAATTAAAAGCGAAATTCAGGCCTTAAGGTTCTTGTGTTCTGTGCATCGTAGTCGTCATGTGATTTCGTTTTACTTGAATTTGTGTAGCAAGCGTTCCCTTTCACTTCGTCGGGTAGTGCTTTTTACGCAGGCTAAGAGACCATTTTCGAGTTACCCGAAACTTCTTTTTTTAAAACGAGGTTAAGTGCGAAGTCTTCGATATAAAAGGGTCATCTTATGAAAGGTTTTTCCATATCATTTGCTTGGCCTCGCGTTGAATGCAAAGGTTTTTGGAAATCGGACGTGGCCTGAATTCCTATTTGCTGTGATTTGTTGCGTCTTCTTCACCTTGCTTTCGGGGACTTCAAAAGACTGTGCTTTATTGGATTATTAATGTATTGAGCACGAAAGCACTAATTGGGGACATAATATTTATGTCTCCCTCTTGAGTCGGGACCGTCATTTTATGCCATGGTCATCCGAGCCACTCGAAGGTCTAGCCATTTGTAGAGCAAAGGCAGTACCTTCCATTCGCAGTTATTTTAAGACTCTGAGTATTGCTTCGACCCCGGGAATCGAACTCGCGACCTCCCGCTATGCAGTCGAGCGCTTCACCGACTGAGCTAATCCTGCCGATTTAAAGTAATTTGAGACGTTTCATTCTCATTTCGCCAGGCGCGTTAAAGTGTCACTTAAGCCAGTGGAGAACGAGGATGATGACGTGGAACGAGAAAGGCAGCGTATTGAAAGAGGAGGAGGGACCAATGACATTTTGCGACTGAACAATCTGACTAAGGTAACAGTCAGAACTTCGTCACTTTTGGAGTGTTCGTAATGTCAATGAAGAACTAATTAGCCATGTTCAAAACGAGCGGGAACTGGTACCGAACGACTTAAAAGATCGCAAAGGGTCAAGGGATCGGTTGGGGGGACGACAAAAATAAACAACCCCAAGAAGCTTTGTTGTCGCGTATCGTAACCAATTTTTTGGGGTTCAAATCTCGGAGGCGACGCTATTTATAGCTTCAGTTTGAAAGGTTTTTCTTCAATGACTCTGGTTTTCCCCTTCTCCTCAAAGGCCATTAATTCCAAATTCTATTTCGATTACTTCCCAACTCTTTGCAACTCTTTATCACAGCTATTCCTCGGTTATTGTCAATGAATATAAAGCGCTTGGAAACTCTGCATACCTTTAATGTTCGCGAGCAACGATTGTCTATATAACTGAGTCTTTATACGTACATTCGTGTTTTAGGTGTACAAGTCTAGAAAAAGACGAAACGTAGCTGTCAACAGACTTTGCGTCGGAGTCCCCAAAGGCGAGGTGAGACGTTTTGAAAAACAATGAATCCTTGTTTAGTCTTTCTTGTGTAATGATTGAAACTGTGCATTTTACAAGCTTGCGATCACACCCTCACCATATCTCTATATGGCCCTCGGAAAGGAAGGCGTTCTTTTTTTCCGATGAGTTTTACAAAGTTTATTAAAATGTGCATTTAAACGGCACGAAAAAACCAGACGTTTCGAGGGTGCTCCCTCCCAGTGATTTAAAGCAACTGAAAAAAGCACGTGCCATGAAATGTTCTGTTTTTCCCCCTGTTTGTATCAATCGCCAGATCACAGGTTAGCACTTTACAATCTATTAAACCCAGGGTAAGAGAGGGGATAAATTAAAACATTCTCAACTCTTTGTTCAAATAACACTTTTACATTACTTTTTAGTGGTTTTAAACGCGTGATGTTTTGTTTTTCTCTATTCTAGTGTTTTGGCCTGTTAGGTGTAAACGGAGCTGGCAAAACCACCACTTTCAAAATGCTTACAGGAGATATATCAGTGACCGAAGGAGAGGCGTTTGTTGATGGCCACAGGTAAACAAACTGAAATTGTCATATCGCTCTCTTTTCTCATTTCTCGATTTGCAGCCCATTGGAATTCCCTCACGTTTCTAAGTTAGCGTTCGCGTTTCGTCCAGTTTTAACTACTCGCTGTGCCTTGTATTCTAGCCAGAGAAAACAGGGGAGATTACGCGACACGAACAGTAGTTTTCCCGCCAAAAGAACGACTGCAAAAATTCATACTGATGACGTATTACAACCCAGATAAGGGTAGTGCTTCTGATTGGTTGAAGCGAATTTCCTTCGCGGCACCACCAATCAGAAGCACTACCCAGATCTGGGTAGTGATACGTCATCAGTATGGAATTTCTGCGCTCGTTCTTAAGTTGTCAATTCGCGGTGGCGTCGCGAAATGTGGGCTGTTTTCTCAGGCTACTTGTGTCTAACACCCTTTTACGTTTATTACGGAGCACCACTTAATTTGTTTCGAAATTCTCTCCTTTTATAGCATTTTAAGCAACATAAATAACGCTCATCAATCCATGGGCTACTGTCCTCAGTTTGACGGGCTTGATAACCTACTGACAGCCGCTGAACACCTTCAGCTGTACGCGCGGCTCAGAGGAGTTCCCGAGAAAGATGTGGAACAGGTTTGACTTGTTTTCTGTTATGCAGAAAGGTGTTATGTTATGTTTATTTTTCTGCCGTCACGTTGTAAACTGTAACTACATCTACTGTGCGTGATAGTATCGTAGCCCCATTGTTAGGTAATTGGTAATCTATCCATCTGAGAGCTTTGGTTGTGACGTCAGCGTACGCTGAATGAATTGAATTTTTTGTGAGTAAGAGGTCGACTTGAATGTGATAAAGTAATTAACGTTAACAATTCAACCTGCCGGATGACCTAAATGTATTGAACTTCGAAAAACGCGCGATAAATGACGTTAAGCATAGACGTCAAATTTGATGCCGGGCTAACATGCGCATGGCAAGTATCTTGAAAATGTTGGATTGTGGGCCGGAAGTAATAATTCCCTTTGTTTTCAGGTTGTCGACAGTCTCATTCTTCGAATGAATCTCAGTGAGTACAGAAATAGGTGCGCTGGGGGGTACAGTGGTGGAAACAAGAGGAAGCTGTCCACAGCCATCGCACTGGTCGGCAATCCACCAATCGTTTTCCTTGTAAGCATCCTTGATTGTCCTAAGTTTCAAATTAGATTATTTGACAACCCCTGCCAGCAGCTCTTTTCTTTTGCTTGCTCGAGAAAGACTGTATTATGTATGAATCGAGGAAGAATTTTGTTAAGCATACGTGGCGTGTTGGTAGGATATACTTTCGAACCCAGGCCTAAAAGCCGTGCGCTTGCTACAGCGCGCTTGGTTATGACTGTCGGCTCATCAATAAACGGAAACTCGCGCCCAAAAAAAAAAACAGTTTGACGAGAGAAAACAAGATTGACTAGCCAAAAGTTGGGGCTGCGGCGACCTCAGAGGCCGGAAGAGATTCAAGTAGAGCCTCCGTTTTTCCTTCTCGATCAAGAAGACAAAAATCATACGTTTCTGGGAAACCGCCCACATACCCCTCCCCTAGGCCAACATTAGCACTTACTTCTCACTTAGGGCAAAATGTTGGCTTAAGGGAGGGGTAGGTGGGCATTTTCCCAGAAATGTATGATGATCCGAAATCTTCATGTTGAGGAAACTAGCACAATTTTTTCCCACTTGATGACGTGACTATTTAATTGGTTTGTGGTCACAACACAAATAAGTTACTCACATTGCGGTTGTCCTTTTTGCAGGATGAACCCACAACTGGCATGGACCCAAAAGCTCGCAGATTCCTGTGGAATATTATCACTGGAATTGTTAAGGAGGGCCGCACGGTTATTTTAACTTCCCACAGGTAAGGTCACTGAAACAGTCACTCATTCACTATAGTGAGAATCAATACACAAACCAAAATGTAAGAACCACCTTGGATAGCTTATAATCAGTGCCACAGGGAAGAACTGCCCAGTAGCTTTTATTTGAGTGGTAACTCTTAAGGTTTTCATCCACAGACTCAAAAGGTTAGAACCACCTTGTACAGCATATTAAACAGCAGTACAGGAAAGTACTGCTCAGTAGCTTTCATTTGAATGGTAACACTTAGGGATTTCTTCCACAGACTCAAAAGTTAGAAAGACCTTGTACAGCATAACAAACAGTACCACAGGAAAGTACTATTCAGTAGCTTTCATTTGAATGGTCACACTTAAGGACTTCATCCATAGACTCAAAAGTTAGAACCACCTTGTACACCATAATAAACAGTACCACAGGAAGGTAGTGCTCATGTTGGAAATATCCTTTATACCTTAATGAATAAAAATAAAAGGAAATTACTGCCAAGTACCTTTCATTGAATGGCCACACTTTTAAACTGTGTTTTGCTGTTACCATTTTGTTTGCAGTATGGAAGAGTGTGAGAATCTGTGTAGTCGTTTAGGAATCATGGTTAATGGACAGTTTAAATGTCTTGGTAGTCCACAGCATTTGAAAAACAAGTAAGTTACTAGGACTATAAAACTTTTCACAGCTTGCGGGCAACGTAGGAGGTATGAATACAATGTTGCGGCGTTTTATAATAGTAGAACAGTGGCGCTCTTTAAGCTCATCGTCGGTTAATGTGCGTGAGAACATGTGCCTAGTAGAAAATTTAGGGATTCAAGGCAATGAGGCAGGTATCCATGGCAAGCTTGCGAACAAATTTCTGTGCCAGTAGCCCTAGCTGGTACAGTTACACTTAACCTTCACTAGAAAAGTAACCCTCTACAACTACTACTTCCATAATGTCTGATCAAGTATAGGACCGAGTGGGTTTGGTGGGGAAAGATACTTGGTCGCAACAGGAGCCTATGAGCTTGAATTGAATTTTGAACGTAACGCCTAACACGAGGCTTAAGTGTGGTCAGCAGGAATTCATGCTCCCCTCTCCTAGTCCACTCCCCAGAAAAACAACAAGAACTGAACAAAGTATAACAAGCCGTCTCATGTCACGAAGAAGCCTTCTAATAGTTTTTTTGTTTTTTGTTTTTTGTTTTTTCTCGTCTTCCTTTGTCTAAAATACACTTTGCCGCATAGAAGTGGTTCTGTTGCCCTAAGAATTATGACGAATTCCTTTCGTTTTTTCTCAAGGTATGGAGATGGATACACGGTTACTTTGCGAATCGGAGGAGAAGAGCCCAATTTGGACGCTGTGTCAGAGTTTATTAGTAGCCTGTTCCCCGGTGCAGTGTTGAAGGTACGAAATTCAGCCAATTTTGCACTCGCATAGCTTAAAGTAATTTTTCTCTTCTGAAAGATGCCACGTTGTTAGTACAAAGCGAAACTGTGGTCGGACTTTATCACGCGTATTGAACGGCAATAGTTCACTTAAGAGTTGCACTATGCCTCTGTTTCAAACAGAGGCTAAGAGCTAAGACATTCTCATGCAAACTAAACTGAGTTTCACAAGGTTTTGCACTAAGCCTCGTTTTCAAAGTGAAAGTGTTTGGAACTCTGAATTGTCCTATTGTGCGTGGTAGGTGGGAATGATTATTGACTACCGCCAAGAGATATCCTTTGCAATGTTATTTCTTTTGTGTGAGAACTGTAACTTCAGCAATTCGAGATGTGAGTATAACTGAAATTGATTCGATTTCTTTATTCTTTATCTTTTCGTTTATTTTTATTTATTTCAGGACAAACATCATAACCAGCTTGAATATCAGTTCCCATCTCAAGGACTTGTTCTTTCGAAGGTTTTTGGTCATTTAGAAGCTAACCGAAAGATTTTTGACATCGAAGATTACTCAGTTTCACAGACAACACTTGATCAGGTTGGTTAGAATGTTGCTATTCATAACGTTTCAACAGTGGAAAAGTTTAAAACTAAATCGTCAGCTAAGGAGGAACGCACAGTTTTCATTCGGAATTCCTCTCAGTCAAAGAAAATCCTTGCGCACTTAACAGCTACACGTTAGACCTTTCTCTCAGATATTCCGCACTTTCAGATACCTATATCTTCTATGGGTATATCACGAATTGGTAAAGTGAGCGGCTCCCAGTTGGCTTACTAGCTGAATATTGGTAGAGCGCTGTACCGGATTTAGTGCGTCCTCCCCTACCCCTTCCCCCGTCCCCTTTTTTGTCTGAAATTGTCTTCGTAAACGCCGCTTGTAAGCTTTTACATCTTCGTAAGGGGACTTAGCAGGGCTTATAAACGGAGGGGCTATACCCGGTGGGGGGCTTATTACGAAGTAAAGGGGGGCTTGCATCTGAGAGGAGGGGCTTATAATCAGAAGTTTATAGGTAAATGGGCCTACAACTGGGTTGGGGGGGGAAAGGTGGTGATGGTGGCTATAAGTGAGGGAGGGGGGGCTTATTAGGGGCAGATTTCGGTAACCCCTCTTTCTCTAAGTTTTCTGTATCCCTCACTAATTATTTGGGTACAGTTTGGCCTGTGGAGTGGATAACTCGACTTGCGTTTTGTTTCTCTATTTTAGGTGTTCATAAACTTTGCTAAAAATCAGACGGACGGGTCGGGCGAAGATACGTCTTCACCGACACCAGTGGAACAAGAGCGTCCACGTGACCATCATCACGAGGGAAGTGCCTACATGAGGATGACCGAGTATCTACCAGGCGAGGTCGAAGTTTAAAAAATCTTACCTTCTAATAATTTGAGTTATCTGTAGCGTAGCTTGGACAGTTAAATGCCTTCAAACCGTCTCAGTTTAATCGGAAAGGCCTCGGGTTTTTAGCTTCCAAACCCAAAGACCTTGCAACCTTTCGATTTTTCTTCTGTAGTACATCTCGAGGTTTTTAAACGTTAGGATATGGAATGTACTTTCATTAAATCCGGCGTCATGTTTTAGATGTATAGGAATTTAATATAATTAACGAAATAATTAGAACTATTTTTCCTCGTGCGCTCCGTTCTGTCATGGTAAGACATAAATTCTACTCTCACATGTCAGTAACTCTCTTGTATCTAGCCTACAGTGTCAGCAAGGTGTGTGACTTTGTCTTTGTGAGGTTGACCGGCATTGGTTGTGGTCGGTTGTCCATAGTAACAGTCATTCGCTTATGACATGAAAAACCGGTTTGGATTTTTTCTTACGGGCGAATTGGCAATTTCATTGAACAAATTTGTGGCCTGATAGCTGAGAGATAAAAAGTTTCCTTTTAAGAATGAAGCACCACAAAGCAATATTCAGAATTTGTAGTGTTGGATAGATAGTTCGCGCAGAACCCCCTCTCATTTCTAAGATAGTGAGAAGAGGGTGTTTTGCGCGCAAAGACAAATGCAGTTTAAAATTAGAGAGAGTAATTGCGTTCATGGCAAACGGCGAGCTGGGGAGATTACCTTCCTATTTCTTTATGATTACGCGAAATCAGAAAAACGGTTTTTCAAGTTTCTGGTGAAAAAAACTCTCCCTGCGCGTGGAAAACGGCAAAATTAGAAAGTAATAAGTGAAATTAAAAACGGTCGTTTGCCGTAAAAGTGATGCTTTCTCTTTATATTTTTAAATTTCCGAAGTATGTAGTCTTGATGTGAATTTTGTGAAGTGCAAACTGCTTGAATGGTATAAGACGGACACGACCGCTGTTTCAGTAAGTTACAAGGGCTTTCACCCCCCACAATTATGTACGACAGTTTTCAAACACTCTTTCTTTGTAGCAAAAGTGCCTGGTATCATATATTTTTTACACTTTTTTTTTCTCACCTTGTAATTGTTGGTTACGTTTTTACGTATTCGTTGAAAATCTCGGCCTTAAAGTGCCCCTAACCCTTCAATTTGTTTTCTTTTGATAGATTTCCATATCTGTCAAGAACTCATTTTCGAAAAAATTTTTTAGAAATATTGAATCCTTTTTTTTTTACGAGCCCTAAAAGTTACTGAAATTTTTAAATTTTTTCGCCCTTTCAGCCCCGCTGGACAAATGTTTGTCTCGTGGGCTCATTAGGAACGAGCCAATGAGAAGCGTCCGATATTTGACACTTTCTTAGCTGTGACGTAAGAAAAGGACACCATTCCAAAGCACGAAGCATTGAAAGTATGGATCCTTGAAAGTATAGTGCGATCGAAGATTATTGGTATGAAATATGTCCTCTTCTCTGTTTACAATTGAAGCATTACCGCGAATCTTCGGATATTTTTGCACGATGTCCTTTTCTTACGTCACGCTCCATATTTGGACACATTTGGCCGAGTGGGGGACTAATGCGAACGATAGGTGAAAATATTGACAAGACTGCCTTCACTTCTAGCTCTCGTAAAAAAAAAGGATTCAATATTTCTAAAAAATTTTTTCGAAAATGAGTTCTTGAAAGATATGGAAATCTACCAAAAGAAAAAAAATTGAAGGGTTAGGGGCACTTTAAGGTTCCCCTCACTTAATGTATTAGTATTACTGTGCCTGTCACGCAACGGATCTCCCGGGAAGAAAGATTGCGTGACGGTTCAAGTAATAGCCGTAAGAAGGAGTAAAGAAGACGAGAACAAATGTAGGTGGTATTAGATACTTGTATTATGTAAATTTTGATAGATATCGTCTAGTGAATAGTTAATAGAGAATATGGCTAACGGTAAAATAGCGTGACAGTCACGTCAAAGTTGTGAATTATAGTGACGTGACAGAGCTGCACAGTTTTCGAATTTGGGTAAAATCTAGAAATGTAGTAGGTTAATTGTCATAGTTTTGAATTGTACAGTTTTGGAAATATCGTGAGAAGTAGCTCTTTAGTACGTTCAACGTGGGTTTGCGAACTTAACTACACGTTTAGTCTGTCCATCAAGTCTTCAGATCAACAAAGGCGAGTTGTTCGAGTTGCTTCTCGGATAATGTATTAAGACTTAACACTCGCTTTTGAAGGCGTCCATTTTTTGTACTCCTTTGGGCTTTCAGACTTTCAGGAACGTAAAGATGCACCAAATTAGATATACCCGGTATTAAAAAAGAAAAGAGTTGCAAACAACCACCATTTTATTTATTCTAGTATTTTTTTGTCAGGTTTTTAGATGTTAAAAGACTGTAAGCAAACGTTCTTTTATCAGGGTAGCAGTAAAGCAAAACGAAAAGACAGAAAGAAAACGCTAACGACCCTTGTCCCCACGGTTCCTTGGCCTTCTGAGGCGCCGAAGTCAGGAAGTGAAAAACCAGCTATTCCTGGTTTCTAGGCTCCGGTGACCGAAAAGTTCCATAAAGGCTTGTGAAAAGAATTTTGGTTTCAAGCTACTCTCTTCCATGCTTGTGCCTAGGAGCGGCACTGAAAACGAAAAAATCTATATCTACTGCTTCTCCTGGAAGACTACGGTATATCTTGTCGAAAAATATTCCCTGGTGATTTGATTTTTTCGGTTGCCTATGGACTGCCATTTCTCGCATAATGCTCCTTGTTTGCCCCCTAAAATTTTGCACGACCATTTTTTTTCATTTCTCCTGGGTATTACAGTCGTCCCAAGAGAAATTAAAGAAGATGCTTATGCAAGAATTTGGGGGGCAATCAAGGTGTATTATGGGAGATGTGAAAGTGGAGCTTGCCCCTGGGACGAAAATTAACACTGCTCGTTGGGTATCACTTGGTGTTAGAGATCGCGCGCACCCTTTCTTATTTTCAGCCGCTGACCAACCTAAATAAGGGCTTAGAAAACGATAACAACTGCTTTCATTACCTTGAAAAAGAGCGACTTGCTTTAGTCTCAAGTATGACCGGTATTGTTGTTCTAGACCTCGTAACTCGTTACCACGGTCTGGCACCGTGGTTAATTTTTCGCCCGATTTCTACAACAAGGATATGTCTGGCTAGTTTTAATGTATATTTTTTGTACATCTTTTATTTTTAGCTATTGTTCCATTTGTGGTACTAAAATATTTCTCTAAATTAACGGTATTAATATTTTCGTTAAACAAGCAAGGGCTCTAAAGTTCTGAGAAGAGAGATAAAGCCAATAGTTTTTCTCTTGTAGCTAGTATTTTAAATACATGGACAATTTTTTTTGTTTTCTTGAAAGAAAAACACGGTTTTGGAGTTCAAATAAACTGTTTAATGCAAATAACCTTTAATGTCCTCGCGTCATTTTAAATATAGGTCAGTAAATGGCTTTATTATATAGACACGAGTGTTTTACAGGAAAATATACCACTCGTAAAATTCATAAAAACTACATCCGCGACCCGAGTGGTTTATTTTCCATAATCTCACACGTGAGTTTATCGATGACGTAATTTCAGTCATTTCCCTCTATTATTTTATCGATGTCTTTTTGTCTATATAATAAAAAGAACATTACACAGCGGCTTGAAGATATGAATTTTATTTTCGAGTGGAAAAACAATATTTTACTCACTCGCTGCGCTCGTTCGTAAAATATTGTTTTTCCACTCGAAAATAAAATTCATATCTTCGCGCCACCGTGTAATATCCTCTATGTCATACACCCACATACGACCCATTTGAACGAAAAGGGTTAACAAAAATTCAAGAAATATAGTTACAAACCTACTTAATTGTAACTTGACTTAGAGAATTGGCATGAACGCAAATTACTGTAGCCAGTCAATGAAGTATAAAACAGCCTGAGAAAACAGTCGACTTTTCGCGACGTCATCACTGGTTTCCGCGAAATGAGGGCTGAGGAACAAGCGCAGAAGTTCCATGTAGATGACGTGTCACTACCCACATAGAGGTAGTCCTTCTGATTGGTTGAAGCAAATTTCTTTCGCGGCACGACCAATCAGAACCACTACCCAGGTCTGTGTAGTGACACGTCATCAGTATGGAATTTGTACGTTCGTTCATGAGATGTCATTTCGCTGGGTAATCAGTGTGCTGGCGTAAGGAAATGTCGGCTATTTTCAAATGCTAAGGAAATAGCAAGAGGCGCACTGTTTGATTGCGATATGGAGACGTCTCCATGTGCGGCCATTAATCCAAATTTGCCACTTTAGAAGCCAGAAAGGAACTGGAGACAAAATACTTCCCGCAATTATTTCTTGGATTGTTTGTGGCGATCGCGCGCAGGTCAGCAACAGGCCATTTGCACGATGACGTCATTTTACTACTGAGACCAGAATCCTTCAGGGTTTTGTTGTCTTGTACAAATTACGCCTTTTGTTATTTTAACCTCGCTGGAATTACCAAATTTAAATAATACGAAAGGAAAAAACGGAAAAGATTCAGGTCGTTGTAGTAAAATAACGCTACCGTGCAAATGGCCGATTGGCAAATATTTTTTTGTCCCTAGTAATAGGCCAAGAAGTCTTTCCTTGTACTTTCTATATTTCTTAAATGGGCCCTTTGCAGCTAGCCATTCACGTGGTACAAAAGTGCCGTGCTGGAGAGAAAAAGTCGCACTGGGACAAGACAAACAAAGAAAATTACCATTTAAAATTATGTATGTCTTTTGTTTGTCTTGTCCCAGTGAGACGTTTGCTCTCCAGCGTGGTTACCTGCAAGGGGCCTATTACAGTAGCCAACCAAAGTACTATACATAGATGGACCCTCCCATAGGCGACCATCAGGTCTTGACATCCCCTATGAGAGGTTTGTATAACATTAAGATCCAGCAAATTTGGCTTCAGCAGCCACTCGCTCATCCACCAAATCCAGTAACACTTCTAGAAGCGGAACTGCAAACGCTCCTTGACGCTTCAGCGCGGATTCCACTTCGGCCATCCATGCGTTCTCTTGCTCTGTCATCAACCTCGCCTCTTCCTCCTTCTGAGCTGCGCTTTCCTCCATGATATTTTCTAGATCCTTGGACGAAATGTTCAGTATTGAGCAAGCTTTGCTCCGAGCTTCTTTCGCAGCAGTTCTCGATGTTTCTCGCCACTGTTTTTCGTGTAGCTCGTCTAGTTTGTGACGCATCGCGCGCGTACTTGCAAGAAGTTCTTCCACAAGAGTTCGCACCAATGCTTGAAACTCCTCGATTCGTTCCTGGGCCTTATCGAGCTTGCGCTGAAGCGAGGCTATCGTTGCTTCGCTCTGATTGGCCAATCCCTGAAGCTGCTTTGTAGCCGCTGCCTCCATCTCGCTCACCACTAATTTAGCTTGGTTACGCAAAGTCTGGGATCTGCAAACAGAAAAATTAAAATTGCGTTCTTCCCAGGGGCGGATCTAGGGGGGGGGGGCGGGGGGTGGGCCCCCCCCCCCCCCACCCCACCCCTGAGATGACCTGCGGTTTTCTAATACAACTGGTATTCTGCAAAAAAACTATGTGGTTTATTGGTGTTGAAGTAGAGCAAGAGACGAGTGCACCCCCTCCTAAAAAAATCCTGGATCCGCCCCTGCCTCCAAAGAAAAACGTTTTAGCGTGTCGGGGCAATACATTTTATACTCATTTTGACAAATATTTCTAGAGAAAGTATTCAGTAAAGCATAGGCTGCTGCAGGAGCCCATCAATTTGATGGGCTCCTGGCTGCTGTAAATTAATATCGACAGTAAAAAAGATTTACCGTATAGGTTACCCACTATAACACAATTGGCGAGAACTGTTTTAAATTGGAAAGGGTTGCTTATGGATCGTGCAGATCTAAGAACTGCGTCTGTACCAAAAAGAACGCTAAATTTCCTCGTTCTCTCCTGCGTAATCTAGATCTAACCCCAAACCTACCGTGTATTCTGCATAAAAATAGCGTTTTGATAACGAAGATTTTTTTTGAGACGGAGGAGACTTGCAAAAGGCTAATTTTAAATCATGGTTGAATGAAAAATAGCATAGAACTAGTACCTGGGCAAAAAGTTCATCAGCTCTATAATAGCTTGCAAACGCAGATGTACCTCCTGTCGTCGCTTCTCTTTACCCGAAAAGTAATAATCCTGGCAAACAAGAATTAACTTTTGTAGACGCCGCGCCAATTTATTTTCGACATGTAAACATAACAAACGCGCACGAATCTTAGAAGATTGATTAGTTTTTGGTTTTTAAGAGCTAAACTGTGATTGGCTAAAATGTCCTACGTCACAAAAACCATTTGGCAGCTCGGGTTCGCAGATGTTTCTTTTCGAGTGCCGGAAAGAACCGACGACCGGAAATACGTCTGTGTTCGCAGGCTGGCTATGCTATTGGATAGCATAACTTCCCGCTCGCTAGAACAGAAAGTCATTTACCAGGCATACTGATGTACGATAATTTCCCCTGGCTATTACAAACATCTCGCTTCCTTGAATGTGAGGGGGAGGGGGTGGGGAGGTTAAAGAAACTCGGTGCTTCTACGTCAGTGAGACCCTACCTTGTTAACTGTTGAGTCTTTTTCTTAAGCTCCTCCTGGCAGTTCATCAGTTCTTGACGAAATTTCTGTTTGTCCCTCATCTCCCCATCCAGTCGGTGCTCAAGAGTTTCAATTCGTAGTTTGTTAGTTTTCTCCCTTTCTTTAAGCTGATAATACTTCTCTTCCACATTCTTTGCCGTGTCTGAGTCTTGCTTGGCTTTTTCTTCCACGAGTTTCATCTTGGTTTTCATTTCATCGAGGAGTGTCTTCTTCTGAGTAACAGCGTGCTCAAGCCTTGAATTATTGTCTTGTAATTCCTTCAGCCTTGCTCTGAGCTGTTCATTCTCGCCCCCTAGCGTTCTGACAATGCTTGCCAACCGAATACACTCCATTGTGGCCAATCGCAGTTCTTCTTCTAAGCGCTTCCACTCTGCAATCGAGAGTGCAGTCGGTCTCACATCTTCTTCTTTTTGCTCCTTCAACTCTGCTACCAAACGTTCGTTCTTTCGCTCGCACATCTTCAAGTTGTCAGTCAAATGCTGCACCGAGTTCCTGCTAAGTTGTAGTTTAGACAGCAAGGAATTGTACTCCGTTTGCAAGCTCTCGAAATCGTTCCTCTGCAGATTCAGCGACTTAACAGCTTTATCTTTCGACTGCCGAAGTGCTGAAACTTCTTGCGTCAAGCTTAGAATTCGCTGCTTCATGCTTGCCCATTCGTTTCTTCGCGGCGTTTTCTTCGCCACCTTTTTAGGCTGCGGAGTTTCCTGCCTACGAACAGGCACCTTACCCTTCTTTACACTGCTTTTAAAAGCAATGGTGTCCTCCTCGTCCGTTGATAAGACTTCATCGGCGTCTAAATTCACATTAACACTTGAATCGACAAAACGAGGGAAGTCATCTGTCTGCGTGCCTTGCGTGACACCGATTCCTTGCGTGACATTCACACTTTGCGTGGCTCGTATTTCTTCAGCGTCTTTTGGAGGGCTACGTAAGATTCTGTCAGCGATACGCCTTACTTGTTCATCATAACTACTTAGCGATTCAACATGCTGCTTAACAATTTCAGAATCTGTGTTAACAGTTTGAGAGGCCAGTTCTTTGTTACCAACGACATTTTGTTTTTCTGTNCTTCCACTCTGCAATCGAGAGTGCAGTCGGTCTCACATCTTCTTCTTTTTGCTCCTTCAACTCTGCTACCAAACGTTCGTTCTTTCGCTCGCACATCTTCAAGTTGTCAGTCAAATGCTGCACCGAGTTCCTGCTAAGTTGTAGTTTAGACAGCAAGGAATTGTACTCCGTTTGCAAGCTCTCGAAATCGTTCCTCTGCAGATTCAGCGACTTAACAGCTTTATCTTTCGACTGCCGAAGTGCTGAAACTTCTTGCGTCAAGCTTAGAATTCGCTGCTTCATGCTTGCCCATTCGTTTCTTCGCGGCGTTTTCTTCGCCACCTTTTTAGGCTGCGGAGTTTCCTGCCTACGAACAGGCACCTTACCCTTCTTTACACTGCTTTTAAAAGCAATGGTGTCCTCCTCGTCCGTTGATAAGACTTCATCGGCGTCTAAATTCACATTAACACTTGAATCGACAAAACGAGGGAAGTCATCTGTCTGCGTGCCTTGCGTGACACCGATTCCTTGCGTGACATTCACACTTTGCGTGGCTCGTATTTCTTCAGCGTCTTTTGGAGGGCTACGTAAGATTCTGTCAGCGATACGCCTTACTTGTTCATCATAACTACTTAGCGATTCAACATGCTGCTTAACAATTTCAGAATCTGTGTTAACAGTTTGAGAGGCCAGTTCTTTGTTACCAACGACATTTTGTTTTTCTGTAACTTTGCTCGTCTCCGCTTTGTTTGACAGCTCATTATAACGTCTATTTAGAGTCTCAAACTCATCTGCTAACCCACTGAATTCTTCAGTGAGTGTTTGATTTTTTTCTTGTAACGCCTTTATTTCGAGCCTCAGAAACTGATTTTGTTCCTCAAGGTCGCTACTCAACGATTGTCCTTGGAGAGCCTTTTCCTGCCAACTCTGCAACTGGTCTTCATGCTTTTCCACTTCAAGACGGAGCGCGTCAAAGGCTTCCTCTCCCGCCGCCATCTTGCTACGCAGCGAAGAGTTCTCCTCTTTCTCTTCGCTAATTTGAACACGGAGCTCCTGGACATTCGCCAGATCATTAGCATGCTGGACTCTAAGAACATCCACCTCTTCCAAAACATCATGCCTTTCTTTCGCCAGAGCCTCGTACTCGTGTTTATAATAAGCCAACTCTTTCCAGACTTGGTCACTATCCAAATGTCGCAGTTCTCGCTCTTCCAGTCTTACCGGAAGTTGAGAACCACTTCCGGTTCGATCAGCGTTTGAAGCCTCATAAGTCTTAATCTGTTCTAGCACAAGTTGGTAATTTTCTTTCAGCATTCTGTAGCGCTGTTGCCGTTGCGAATGAGCGCGTCTTGTCTCTACAAGTTCCGCTTCTTTGAGCTCCAGAAGCTTCTTCAGTTCATCTATAAGCTTCCTGCTTTCACTTAGCCTGTTCTCAAGCTCATCGAGAGCTGTTATTTTTTTCAGTTTTCTTTCCGTCTCTTGATTCGTCATTGCGATTTCCGATCTGAGTTCCTCGATACTTTCATCCGAGCCGTCCGTTGGTCGTTGTTCCGCGCTCTTCGATTTTAGCCCTTTTCGAGAATAGGAATCTTGTGTTCTCTTGATGTCTCTCTGAGGCATCCTGTGGTCGTGCTCGCTTGATTCATGTAGTCTGTCCTCGCGTCTTGAAACTTCTTCCGAACGAACGCCACCTCTGACAGCATCCTTTAGTTCCTCAATAATCAACTCTTTAACTCTAACGTCTTCTGTTAACTTGGCTGAAGATTCTCTCAGCTTCTCGATCTCTTGCAGTAACTTGGTTTCCTTTTCCTGATAAACTGAGCAACGTGCTTGAAGGTCGGCCACAGACTTCTGCAGAGAAGCAAGTCCTTTGCGATATTCTTGCTCGTGGTCGATAGCATCTCTCTGATTTTTTGCCTGAAGTTCTTCCAGGCGTTTGATAACGTTTTCTTGCTCCGTTATATGACTAACAGCCTGTTTGTGACTCTCCTTCGCCTGTTCAAGTTCACTTTTCACTGCCACTAAATCACTCTCAAGTTCTGTAATTTTTTTAGACTGTTCTTCTAATGACTCTAATTGCTCTTTGACCGCGTTTTGTTTCTCATTTAACTTTGATTCAGCCTCTTCGCAATTCTTTGCAACTTCAGCGCTTTTTAATGTCAACTCACTGACCTCATTTTGTAATGATCTAATCTTTTCCTCTAAAGTTGCATTCGCTTCGATCGCCGAAGCCATGTTTAACTTCTGTTCACTAAAATCACTAACTTGCTTCTCCAAACTTACGATTCTTAACTTCAGCTGATTTTTCTCTTCTGTTATCTTATCCAGATTTTCTTTAACGGCTTGATCATCCACCTCCTTCTGCGCCTGATGAGCTGTAAGCAAACTGGTCAAATAGCCATTTTCTTCGCGAAGTTCTTTCTCTTTTGCCGAGAACTCGCTCTGTATCTCATCTAATTTTTGCTTGAGTTCCTCGTTTTCGATCAACAGGTCGTGGTAGCGTGTTTTACTGTAATGAGACTCATCCTCCGCCGCTAATATCCTCTCTTTTAATTCCTTGATCTTTTCATCCTTCACTTGCAAAATTTCCAAAACCTTTTTATCTTTCTCCTCGCCTTTCTCCTTTTCTCGAGCGACTACCATACTGACGACCGAGGTAACATCGGGTTGAGCAGATTGTAATCTCCGCCACAGATTCCAAACAAAGTCTTTATCAGCTTTACACTGAGCCAGCTCTTCCAAAATAGCCTGCTTTTCTGCCATTAAATCTTCCACAATATTCTGCTCTTTAGTTCCTTCCATAGCAAGCTTATTCACGGACTAATTCGACCAATTTCCCACGAATGGATTCAACTCTTGATTTGACGCTGTCAGTCATTACTGAGCACACTTTCAACCAGAATCGAGCGGAGTATTATCATCTTCGAATTAAAATCATTCTAATGGCAACAGCTGCCTTTTAAATACTGAAAAACTCTCACAACATTTTAAGAGTTATCGAACGTCCTTCTTAACCGCCATTGCCGCCATATTGTTTTGAGTTCCAGTCTCTCTCAAAATGATGAACAGGGGGGAGTCTGAGTCTAAACTCATTTCCTCTTTCTGCGGTGATAGGAACGAGGGAAACGAGGAAATATAAACGCATTTCTGGAAAGGAATAAAACTTTAACTTGGCATGTCGTATGTTCCAACATACATCTACAGAAGTATAAACTGTTGAATAATAACAAAAATTTAAATCTAGCGTTCTGGCTAAAATTAAAATAAATATATAAAAAAGGGTACAGGATTCAGGTACTGAATGAGGCATATTTTGCACTCCCGGGATGTATTTCTATTCGAGCAAAACAGAAGTAATTAAGGACCTTCCGATTCTTAAACCCTGAAACTGAGGAAACTGGTTAAGAAAGCCGGCAAAAATCAAAGGCAAAACTACAGTGATGTAAACCGGTCGACGTTTCGCTACGCCAACACTGGTTTAAGTGGCGTCTCGAAATGTCAGCTGCTTTCCGACAGGCCACTTGCGATCAGGTGCTCTTGAATTATTTTATTTTAAAGAGGAGCTGGAAAACAAGAATTAATAGCTAGAGGGTAAGATCCTATGTAGCCTGCTTAGCAAGCGTTTCCTTGCGGTTTCGGAGCAAAGAAAGCCGTGAGGAACGAGAGTCAAAGACCTAGCGAAAAATGGAGCGAGTAAAAGGGCGAGGAGAGGGTGAGGAAGAAAGTAGGGGATCCCTGAACGTGCCGCGTATGAATCTTTTGGTTTTTGTTAATACATTGTGGCAAGAGTGTGCATGAAAGGACCTCTCAGTATCCACTCTTCACGACTGAATAACTTAACGGAACCTTCTGTCTCGGTCATTGATGGTTTGTTCAGTCGGATATGCATGGAATGCTATAGCTTGAATGCCTTGTACCAGGAGCTCCTGCTTGTACGGAAAAGACAGACGAAAACCACTGTAAAGAAATTTACTGTCTTCTACATTTGAACTTTATTAACCATGATTTGATTGCACAAATACGCAGTTCTTTTAATTATCTGACCATTCTCTGAGCCTAAAAACTTGTAGGAAATGCTATATTGAGAGCTCTACTAAAACCCGTTGAAACGTCCACAATTGGGCTTTGACTGCTCTAAGAAACAAGATAAATTGACATTAAGAAAGAGAAGCAGCTTTCAGTTTAAATTTTGATTCATATTTTTAGGTTTGTGAAGTCATGAGAAGTTATTTTTCTTGGTCAAATTCGAAGGTTACGCAACAGTACCATCTATTTCGCGCTTAGGTGACCTCCTATGGTACAAGGAAAAGAGAATACCGTGCCTAAAATCATGAGTCTAAAGTCAGAATACATTCACACATGAGACAAAAAAATATATATGTAATGATAACAACAATCGCTCTTCCTACTTTGTACGGTTTTACTTTTACTTTTGTTATAGTGCCATTGTTATTGTGAAATAAAACAAGTGCTTAGTCATAATTTTCGTGACACGTGCCTCCCCAACGTGAGCAAAGTGACTCGCGAGCGCCCCTGGGACCCCTCCCATATTACAAAAAGTAAAAACGCCGATTCAGCAATCCAGTCTATTTACAGCTGTTTTTTTGTGTGTGTTGTTTTGTTTTGTTTTGCATGTTCCTACACGATTTTCTATCCGTGCAAAACAAATCTATAAAAAAAATGAATCGCAGACGTGTTTAAAGTAATATAATAGTCGATGCGGTGAGTCGAAGATTGACGTACCCTTCCCCCGGTGAGAAGTTGTTTGCTGATTTATTAACACCTGCGCACTGAACTGAAAAACAGTTCGAACTGCAAGCGTTCAGTTTATGCCTTTACGTCAAAACCGATCGCACGATCGAGGATAACTGCTCAAAACAGTGCTCAAAATGGCTGAGCCTTCCCAAGATGTTAAAACAAAAAAGGGTGGTTGTCAATGTCTTACAAAAATCAGCAATTTTATTACTGGATCCATGGAAAAAGGATTTTACCGGTAGGTATAGCATCGACTGTTTTTCTCCTTAAGCTTAAGCTTATCTGTCAAATAATGAAGAGTCTCAGAATTTATCTTTTATAGTCATTATATACTTTAAAACATAAGAAAGAACAACTACAACTCTTGACACACTAATGACCGGTTGATACTTTCAAGGAAAGTTCATATCGTTATTTTTTATTCCCTTACTGAAAGTTTGCTCGAGTTGAGTGTTATTTGTACATTACGTAATCTTTTTCGGTAATAAAATTTACATTCTGTAGACTTTAACCTTTTTAAAAATGGAAGAAAATGTGAAGTGTTAACACTGACTTATTCATTCTTTTCAGTGGAACAACTTGGCTGTCAGCTTCTTAAAAATCCGGAAAATAATTAAGCTCAAAAAATAATTGTTATTTTGTGGTGGTTGTCCTTCAAGTTAAAACACCTGCGCGTACGTCAATATAGACGTTATAACGGCTATCGTATCCCAACATCTTGACGATGGCCAAAGCGTCAAACAGACCACTTGCACTTTTTGCGTAATATCAAATATCAGCTTACCGCAGGTAAATATTAACCCGCTTAACGCATGTATCAAAACTTTCAACATGGCGGATTAGCGGAACGAAAGTAATCAATCCCATCACCTGACAATTCTCCAAGTCAATTTCCGAACTTAAAATGAGTTTCAGTCTCTTCGATGTTCTCCACTGGATTTGAAAACAGCATTATCCCTGGTGTTACAATTTCGTGTCCTAAGCTGACAAAATTTCAATATGGCGGATCTACAAATTCCCTGTTGTTTCTCGGTCGACTTCTCGTCTTTCGTGAGCCTGAAAGAGGTAATTTTGAAAGTACAGCTGGTTGAAATAATCATGTCAGATATTCAATTTACAAGAGAATAGAAATATAGGCTGTTCGCATCTCTATTTATTGATGTTGAAGATAATGTCATCGCTATTATTTAAAATTAATTTATGTTAATTCAGTGACATGAGAAACATCGTTCATGAGCGCTGAACTATTGCATGCTGAGTAACTTTTTTGAAAGGAGAATAATTCAGTTTGAAAGTGTTGGTGTGTTTGAAATGATGCGTTTATTTATTTGACTGACAGAGCTTTTGCATTATTTGAATGTATATTTTTTGCAAAATATCCAAATGTTCTGTACATAACTGTTTCCTTCACTTATAATCCCAAGATGATGATGTAATCGATGGAAAGTTCGTATTCGAAACCAGTTGAACTTCAAATGTTAGTTGATTTTCATTACAGGGTTCACACATTATAAAAGCACACCCAAACACACCATAGCATTTTGCCAATGGAACATTTGAATTTTTAAAGTTGGTTTTGTTGATTGTCCAACTGGGCGCTATAAGCTACAACATATTGGTTTCAAATGCAAAAGACAAGAACCCTGGTGAGAAAGGAAAACAGAGATTGGTACAAATCTAGATGAAGTCAGCTTGGAGATAAATTTGTGATTGGTGCTTAAATAATGAGTATTGTTGCAACATGTTTCAAGTGACACTCTCACATGCCTGTTAACAGCAGTGCGGTGCACTTTTGGGTGTTTCAGAAAGCTTTTGTTATATTGGGCCTTTTGCAACAAGACAAATTATTATCCTTTAAGTAGAAATTTCTGTTTTAAGAATGGCATTATGCAAAAATTCTGTGCTTAGAGTATATCAAAAATGAAATCCCTTTTCTCTAGAGCTCAATTGAACAGATCAAACTGAATCAAAGCAATAATAAAGTTATGTCGTGTTTGGGTGTCAAACTTGCCAAAAAGTTCACTTCTGGTGTTTGATGGTCAAACCCACTTCATAATCAATCAAGACTGCGATCTTTTAATGGGTGTGCTGGATTTTTTGTTTGGTTTTTGTTTGATAGATTTTGAGAGAACTACTTCATATACGATAGTAATTTGCATTGGTTCTAAATACTTGTTTTGCCATATCGGGCTCAAATATTTTTATTGACCCTTTATTTCTTAGACTGGGAAAAGCTGTCGGTGGAAGCCCATGGATCACGATCCTAATTTCACTTCTTGTTGTTGGAGTATGTTTGGTTGGCTTGGTCAGATTTACTCAAGAAAGTCGTGGGGAAAAGTTATGGACACCTGGAGATTCTCAAGCACAAAAACACAAGGATTGGGTTGATGAAAATTTTCCAACAGATAGACGTGTGACCAGATTTTTACTTGTTGCTGGGGATGTGTTGACTCCTGCTATTTTAAAAGAGGTAAGTGAAAAGCTAAGAGATGGATAAATACATCAGGCCGTGGTTGATCAAAAGTTGGATAGAGCTAGCCACTAGGTCCCAGTTTTTAAAAAGGTGGATAGCGCTATATCCACTGGATAGGGCAATTGGTGTCCTTAATACTTATCTGCTGGATAGTGATTTAGCCGGTGGATAGCTCTAGGTCCAACTGAGCTAATCCTGCTGTGGATAGTTCTGATAGCTACAAGGAGAGTGTTCCCATAGGGGGTACTGCCTTTATATGGCCTAAATGGGGATGTACCGCTGGACAGGGTATGGTTTTCATCCTCTCTCTCCTAAACATGGTATGTAATATTGCGTGAGTTTGTCAGGGCTATCATTAAGTTTTTAATGTCTGCAACTCAGCGACAGAAATTCCATACTGATTATGTAAAATTTGTCTGGAATCTGGTCAGGAGCTCTGATTGGTCGATATAGTAGTTATATTGTTTTCCCTATTATTTACAAATGACAGACAAAAGACAAAAGGCCACAAATGTCAAATGTAAATGTAATGAATCTATTACAAAACAGTCAATATTCCTAGAACATATTCTCCTGTAGAAAAAGCATCTGAGTTTTGCCAGAGCTCATATGCAAGAGATCACAAAACTTTACCATAATCAACCAGGAGAAACATAAAATCAAACAAATTTACATTTGGAACCCCATATCTACCAGATTTATTATGTAAATATTGATTTACGTCATCAGTATGGAATTTCTGTCGCTGAGTCGCAGACATTCCTCCTGGCGAAACGTTCCTGTTGGCAAGGAGCTAGGAGAAATGGCTGTATCTGCAGGCTACGGCTCACCTTACGACCCATAGATACCAAAATAATGTTTGAGTCAAACCCTCAGCGGCTCACCTATACCAAAATATTGATCGAGTAGTCTCCCCCGCCCCCACCCCCTTTCCCCTCTAGGACGGTGTTTGATCCCTTTTTTTTATCAATAGGCAATGATGATTCACAAAAAGGTCCTGAAGATCGGCAATGGGACAGAATTAGCTTGGGAGAAAATATGTTTTAGGTAAGTGTTCTGCAGNATATTGATTTACGTCATCAGTATGGAATTTCTGTCGCTGAGTCGCAGACATTCCTCCTGGCGAAACGTTCCTGTTGGCAAGGAGCTAGGAGAAATGGCTGTATCTGCAGGCTACGGCTCACCTTACGACCCATAGATACCAAAATAATGTTTGAGTCAAACCCTCAGCGGCTCACCTATACCAAAATATTGATCGAGTAGTCCCCCCCGCCCCCACCCCCTTTCCCCTCTAGGACGGTGTTTGATCCCTTTTTTTTATCAATAGGCAATGATGATTCACAAAAAGGTCCTGAAGATCGGCAATGGGACAGAATTAGCTTGGGAGAAAATATGTTTTAGGTAAGTGTTCTGCAGACTTTATTTCCAGGACTGCCTGCTGATTGAGAGGGATTGTCAAAACGGCATCAAATGTTATTTAAAGATAAGTTCCATGGATAACCTGGTGCCTGTCAAATGTTTATTAAATTGTTCTAGGTTTTAGCTCAAAACATTTTAGGAACCAAAACTGCCAATTTTTCATGCCAATTTTATCCTCGGTTTACATGTACCTTGCTGACTTACCTTTCAAATTCATGCCTAGCGAGCCACTAACAAGCTACTTCTGTAAGACCTTACATTATAAATGGCTCCCTGTTTTCTTCAGTTGCTCCAATGATATTCTCCTCTCCTGCCAAGATTCTTCACTCCCTATTAAATTAATAAATTAGTCCCTCAGTTTCAACTGGATTGTAGCAAGTGTAGTAATATTTAATTGTTCATCAATGTGAATTATGCATAATAGTGTATTGATTTCAATTTTCTTAAATTCTTTGATTTAGGCTGGGTCCTACTTGCATGATTAATGGTTTGTTGGAGCTTTGGTCTTTTAACGAGACTGTGATAAATCAGCTTAGCAAAGATGATATTTTGAGAAAGATTAATCAACAGGAAATCATAAGGTAAAAATATTATACTGTACTGTTGCAATAGACCCACCTTCCACCTTAATTTGATGTTGCAAGTTTTGATGATAGGATCATTTGGTAAAATCTGTCAACACCACTGAAAAAAGTACCCAAACATTAGGAAACTTGCCAAGTTTGAAAGTAATACATCTTTAGTGAGCGAAGGTGGTTCGTTTGGTGGGGGGGCAAGTTAGTCCCCTTACTATGTACAAACTTCAGTACAATTTTGTAACTTTGCCAGGCTATATCTTTGTTCGTATCAACAAGTCTATCTTATATAAAACCTGGCAATTTTGCTATTTTTTAGGCTCTTTTGAGCGGTGTCGATGGTTTTTTACTAAGCGGTCTTTGTCAAAAGTTGAAAAAACTGTGGAAGGGACTACAGTCAAATCCCTTTATAGCGGACACCGTGGTGGACCTTGATCATGAGTTACTGCCCTCATTAGCGAGAGTCCGTAACAGTGGGAGTTTACCGTAAAATTCCGAAAATAAGCCCTTCTATGTATAAGCCCCTCCAAATATAAGCCCCCCAAACCGGTAACGTAAAAAACTCTCTGTTAAATCACCCCTCCAAATATAAGCCCCCAGAGCTTGTAACTGGAAAATTGCCCTCAAATACAAAGTAAAACAAAGCAAAAACGGTAAATTTACTTCCAACTATAAGGCTAGCCCAATCGATTTTGAGACGCAAATTTCCATCTGTAGATAAGCAGCTCTGAATATAACCCCTCCAAATATAAGCCCCTCCAAAAATAAGCCCCTCAAAAAGGGTCTTTGAAAAATATAAGCCCCGGGGCTTATTTTCGGAATTTTATGGTATTTTACTCAAACATCTATAATAATATTTATTTTTGCCTGGGATTTAGCTGCTGTCCGTATTATCTGGGTGTCTGTTATAGCGGGCTGTGTACAAGGCAAGAGTTGACGGTATTCAGCTCAGCATACCCTTTTTGCCTTAAATTTAAAAGTACAATGATATTGACCAGATGATCACAATGGCAAAATCGGTTACATGACTGTACATTGAATATGTGGCCAGAGTGTCAAAGTCCTGTGGAGGGTCACATTTTTTGACAATAAGCAAAGAAACCTTAAGTCAAATCTCATTTTCGTAGTCTTTCTTGTCCTCGAATCTACAGGTCCCTCAGTGTTTATTAAATGCAGACTTTGTAGGTTTTCTTAAATTCAAGGTTAATTAAGTTAANCAAGGCAAGAGTTGACGGTATTCAGCTCAGCATACCCTTTTTGCCTTAAATTTAAAAGTACAATGATATTGACCAGATGATCACAATGGCAAAATCGGTTACATGACTGTACATTGAATATGTGGTCAGAGTGTCAAAGTCCTGTGGAGGGTCACATTTTTTGACAATAAGCAAAGAAACCTTAAGTCAAATCTCATTTTCGTAGTCTTTCTTGTCCTCGAATCTACAGGTCCCTCAGTGTTTATTAAATGCAGACTTTGTAGGTTTTCTTAAATTCAAGGTTAATTAAGTTAATAATTTTTTTTTAATTTTAGCCCTGTCACCAACAAGAAGTTTGTGCTTTCCCAGTACATTGGCGGGATTGAACGTAATGGAACAAAACACATTGTGAAAGCTGAAGCATCAATAACAGCTTATGGAATTAAATACAATCCTGTATTGAACACAGCTGAGGGACGTTTGGTAAGCATATATTCCCACTCTTTTCTAAATATCAACACACAAACTCTCTAGACTGATCTCCATACATTTTCTTAAAAGTTAGTTGCGAGAATTTGTTAAAAGATTTAAGTATTTTCCCTTAGTGATCATTTTATTAATTCTCTTAACTTTTTCTATAGATAATGTATTTGTATAGTTAGGAGAAAATTGATATTGGTCACTATTGGGGCTTAAATAACATTTTGTAAAATAACTAAGATAGTACAACTGCTTTGATTGGCCAAGAGTCATGTTTGCATGCTCAAGAGTATGTAAACATGGTTGTGATATTAAGGTGTTTTGCTCTTCACGCGCTAATCATGCAATGATGAATTTGAAAAAGTTTTTGAGTGAAAACTTGACAAGTTTACTTTATTTTACCCATTCCCTTGTTGGCTGAAACTTGGAAAATCTTTACAACCATGCTGTCTCAATTGTCGTTTCACTTAAGGCTGACATATTAAGCAAAAAATCCGTATTTTGGAAAGCATGAAGTCAGTTAAATTTCAGTCTAGATGACCTTTAAATTTTGCCTCATCATATTTAATGGTACAATGGGTATGGTTATGAACTGTTGGTTTGGGTATTGCTGAGGTTACACACGTATAGATTCTGTTGATTTACCTCAGTGGGTTCAATGACAGTTGGTAGAGGTCTGAAGCTATTTATTCCTCACAATTACCAATACTTTTAATAGGAGGATAAAATGACTGAAGATTGGGAAACTGCATTCAATGACCTGTTGTCTAGCATTGATCTTTCTCCAGTGGAGCTGTTGTATTACAGTCAACTCCAGTAAGTACAGCAACTTTTCCCTCTTTTTGTAAAATTAAAGGGGCTGTGTTATGGCAGTCCAGTTCATTTTGTTTAATTTTGCCAGTTACTTGCCCTCAATCTCTATGGAAGTTAAAGTAAGCAAAGAAATTACTTGTAAATGACACAAGCAGAGAATCGAGACAAACAATTATGTCTCCTGAGCATTACTTTTCAAGTTGAAAACAGCAGAGATCAGCTTTGAAAAACTGTTAGGCTGAACAGTTTTCAAAAACCCTAATTTCAATCCGTTTCAATCTTCTTCAGTTTTGCCCATCCGTGGCATCTGTTGTATCTGTGGTGTTATTTGAACCTTCCTTTAACGTTTTAAGCGCTTATTTTTATGTTTCTCTTAATTTAACCGGCATTTTGTAATTACCTACTTTGGCTGAATTTCGTGACACAGCTCCTTTAATACTGTAAAATTCCGAAAATAAGCCCCTCCATGTATAGGCCCCTCCAAATATAAGCCCCCCAAACCGGTAACGCAAAGACCCCTATGTTAAATCACCCCTCCAAATATAATCCCCTCGGGGGCTTGTACTTGGAACATTGCCCCCCAAAACAAAGTAAAACAAAGCAAAAATGGTAAATTTTCCTCCAACTATAAGGCTAGCCCAATCGATTTGGAAATGCAAATTTCCCTCTGTAGATAAGCCCCTGCAAAAATAAGCCCCTCGAAAAGGGTCTTTGAATTTTCGGAATTTTACAGTATTTCCGAGTGTCATAGTGTCAGAGTATTTGTTGCCTCTTGTCCAGGGCGTGAGAGAACCACTCAGTTCAGTTAAGTTGTTCCTTCCACAATAATTTTTCTCTCTCATTCCATTCTTCTACAATGTTCATGTATCTCCCTGCTCTATGACTCTATTTGTAAATGACTAAGTTTATCTTTGTAGATTCAGCCCACTGTACATTTCATCTCTGAGACCTTAATTGTCTTGACTATCGTGCATAAAATTAATAATAATGGTTTCTAGAGTGTGTTTACTATCATGTAAACCAGTCAAAGCACCTGACCAGATTGTGGACAGATTTTATATGGTGCATAATTATCGGTATGGAATTTCGGGGGGCCAAAATGAAGTTGATATCTCTTTGTGAAATGTCCCAGTGATAGAGGGTGATGAGAGGTGATAGAGTGTATTTGCTGGATTTTTTTAATATGTAAAAGCTATAAAGCTTGTATATATCTTAGGTGCCAATATCAAGCAGTACTAAACAGTCCGAATAAATTAAGTCCCATATATGTGATACAGTTATTTTTTGAAATTGTCTAAATAAACAGATTTCAAACGGATTCAGGGGAGAGCATACAGGGCGATGTTCAACTCCTGTCCATTGGGTACATGCTTATTATTGCTTATGTGGCTATCATGCTTGGAAAATTCACACGCCTAAACGTTAAGGTAGGATGTGGAAAGCCTTTAAATGTTGTTACTATCATCGTGCATGAGAATTCATAATACCATCCAACCTCCATGTGTGACTCCCTCCCATAAGCAACCACCTTATACCAAAACACCAATGTTTTCCCTTCGAAGCGTTACAGTTGAAACCTCTTGTAAACGATCACCTGCTGTAAGCAACCATGGCCAAATTTACTGTTAACTTACTTTTTTTAATTCTCCATTGTTTTTAACCTACTGTACTATGCTACTTAGAATATAAGAAGACGTTTTAGCCACAATGTGGAACTACACTTATTACAACGCAAAAATTGCATGTTATAAATCATCTTCCATAAAGAAGATAATTAATTATCTTCCGTAAAGAGGATGCGTTGGGATCTCTTCTTGAAAAAGACTTTTTAGTCAACAATGTATTTATGTAGATTTTAAGTACATGTACATTTAACTGAAATAGATTTTTAATTTCTCAATAGGCATGGCTGGGATTGCTGGGAGTCGTGTGCATTGGTTTGGCAATTGGGGTGTCATTTGGGCTTTCCAGTGGATTTGGTGCTTTTTATGGCCCTGTTCATTCAACTTTACCTTTCCTTCTACTTGGTAAAATCCAACTCACCATCTTCTCTGTTCTTCTATCTCGATTTCACCGATTGAAACCTACATCAGCGCGTCAGCGAACACACAAGCTCAAATTCGTTGATTGGGAGGCACATGAAAAAAAGGATGAATTAGGTTTCTTGGAAACTGCCCACCTACCCCTCCCCTGAGCCATCATTTTTTGCACTAAGGGAGAAGTAAGTGTTAATGTTAGCTTAGGGAAGAGGTAGGTGGGCAGTTTCCCGGAAACCTAAATTGATCCGAAAAAAAAGTGGGTCGATAAATCAACCCTTACGGACAATTTTTCAGTCGTCAAAAAATGCAGAAATAAATTCCAGATGTGTACGAGATGCTATGTACAAGAACTCAGACCATCACTGAACATGCAATCGGACTTAAGTTATGCTAAGCTTTCCTATTAAGACATCTACAGTAGATAATAATGAGGCCTGCACGAATGCAGTCTAATTGGTTCAAACTTCAATTCTTTTATCACCTTTGAAACTTTACGTTCTTAAGTTTAAATTGACTCTAATCCAGATAATCAATCTAACCTCGGAAAGTAACATTTGCTAAGCAGCACCAATGTCTTTTTTCTGGGGCGCCCAACAGGCTCAACAAATCACTGGAAATTCATTTTGAATTTCCCTTCAACCTGGGATCAATCTGGTAAAAGTTTTACAAGTGTAATTTACAAGAGTACTTAGCTATTGCTTTAGGGTCCGAAAACAATAGCTATACTTGTAAATTACACTTGAAGAGTTTTATTAAATCGACCCCTGATTGGCTAATCAAAGGGGCATTTTTAACAGGCCAGTCATGGCTCTTGGTCAAATATTGATACACAAGTGGGAGCCCAGGAAATGGATTTTAGCACTGTTGCACAGATAGGCTTAATCGGAAGTTAAGTTCTGTCTATGGCACAGGCTAAGAAGTGAGAAACTCGAAAATGAAAGAAGAAAAATAACTGAAATATGTCTCTTTGCAGGTATCGGAGTTGATGACATGTTTGTTATTGTGCAAGCGTGGAATAACTTACCTCCAGATTTCGTCAAAAACCGTGGAGTCCCTGAGGCCATTGGCGTAGCATTACAACATGCTGTAAGTTCAATTCCTGGTCGATTTTCCAACAAATATATTTTAGCTTGCTTTGGAACATACACCGCCTTATCTTTTACTTCTGACAGTGTCAACACAGCCTTAGCCGTAATCAGAGTGATGGATATCCTTTAACAAGTACATAAAATTGGTTTTGTGTTCCGCATAAAACAAAAAAGATATTATTTTTATTAGTGTACGAACCCCTGGAAAACCCCTCCATGGGTGGACAGGGGGAGAATAGAAACTTGTGAGGAGCTAGCGTGATGAAATGTGATGATAAAATATATTGGTTTGTATAAAATTTGCCATGATTTTCTGTCCTGCAGGGAGTTTCTATCACGATAACATCTTTGACTGATTTCTTGGCTTTCATGATTGGAGCAAGCACTGTGAGTTTTACTAAATAAACTTGTTCATGTACGTTATAAGGTTAGGGTTTTGAAAAGGTGTATGAAATAAATCTTTATGGTTTTAATGAGGGCAAAAGTTGGTTTCACATATGTGAAACCAACTTTTGCCCACATAACCTTATCTTTTTTTGTACTAAGCAGACTTTTTAACGAGAAAGCATAGTTTAGTTTCTTAACTGCAACTGAAACAAGTTCGTCCTTCAAAAATCTCCCGATCATAAGTCATAGTCTCGGATTAAACTCACCGTTAAAGAATTGTTCTTGAAACATGCCAGTGGAATCAGTCAGTGACTTAACTTTGTACTGACGCTTGAAAGTTTGCGACTCTGCCAGGTGGAGTGAATATCAGACAACTTTTAAGAGGTCACTTGCCCGTTTCTGTTGTAGGTTATTTCATTAGTAAGATATTCTGTTATAGGGTCTTATAGACAGTGCGCAGAAAAGAAATGTCCGTAAAATGTGATCGACGATATAGAAAAGTTTGCAACTCGGGGCACAGAAAAGTGTCCGTTGTCCACATTAACGGTGTCCACAATAAGCGGGGTATTTTTAGAAAATATAAATTAGCCTTCCGCTGGGACAAATGAAACTGTCCATATATATGGGTGTCTGTAGAGCAGAGTACCACTGTATTTGTTTTTACTTAGTGTAGTCTGTGTTTTAATTTTCTTTGTAATTTTTATTGTTTTTCTTTAGATTTTACCAGCCTTAAGATCATTTTGCATTTTTGCTGGAATAGGTAAGTCAGCATAAGAACAAAGCACATTTTTTTTTTCAACCGGTTGAAATTTAGTTGTTGTGTTGAACCTGTTATTTTTATAACTTGAGTCGAGGTGACAGTATTAACTTGTTGCCTAGCAACATTCATAACTCGCCCTCCCTTCCACAGGTTAAATCGTCCCTTCAACAGTTCTTTTTGGAAAGGTGACTTGAGGGTTAATAAATCCGACATATTGTTGATTCTATTTTAGCTAGATATTTTTTTTCTTAATTCATGTTTAACAGCATTGTAATTTTTTATATCTTATTGTAATTTTAAAAGGAGTAAGAACGCTGTAAATTGATTCTGAAAATTCCTCCGTGCAGAGTCAATAAAGTCATTTGTATTTGTGTAAATTATGATTATTATTTTGGCTCTCTCTTTCAGGAATTTTAGCAGACTTTGCTCTTCAAGCCACACTGTTTACAGCGTTCTTGGCTTTAGATGCCCGGAGGTACAGTTCTTAACCTTTTCAATCCTAGACATGTTATACATACACGTGAACAAAATGTTATGGTGTCACCATTCAAATGATTTCTTTTTTTTATCATTATTATTTTGGCGGAGGGCTTAGGATAAATTTCACAAAAAGAAATTAGATCTTTTAAGTTAGCGGGGGGGGGAGGGGGGGTGTAGGGTAAATCTCAATTTTGTTTGTTTGTTTGTGTGTTTGTTTGTTTTGTTTTGTTTTGTTAAGTTTTTTTTGCGCACAGGGTTCGGGCGGATCGTGAAAAAAGTAATGAAATTTAAGACTTTCATTTTCTAAGCTTGGGAGGTTATGGAATATAATTGTGCGTCACGAAAAGTCATGGAAAATCATAGTTGTATTTGGTTGGAACTGCAGATGACAACGAAAGGATAAAGCTTACAAAATAAAGACTAGCTTTTTAACAGTCCGGACTGAGTTTCCAGTTGTGTCTGTTTAACTGCGTGAAGTCAGGAAAAAAAAGGATAGGTTTGAACTTTTTCAAAGTGACAGCCAAACTTAAAGTCGTGGAAAATTGGAAAACGTCATGGAAAAAGTTGTGGAAAAACATGGAAGTAGTGAAGAGACTTTTAAAATAGAGCACGAACGTTGTTTTTGTAGCTGGAACTAAGAGGCTTAATTTTTCAAGGAGTCAAGAAAATACGGTATCTCATAAAAACTTTCCCTGAGAAAACAGTCGACATTTCATGACCAGCGCGGTTTTCCTGCGAAATGACGTCTGAGAAAAGAGCGCGGAAATTCTATACTGATGACGTGTCACTACGTAGACCTAAGTAGTGCTTCCGATTGGGCCAGCCGCAAGGGTAGTTTGCTTCAACCAATCAGAATCACTATCCTGATCTGGTTAGTTACACGCCATGAACATGAAATTTCTGTGGGCGTTCCTCAAGTGTCATTTCGTGGATATGTCGGCTGTATACTCAGGCGAGTAAAAATTGATAATTAATTGATTATCTGTAGGCAGGGAAAGAAACGGGATGGCTGCTGCTGCTGTATCAGACTGAGAGATGATTACACCGAATCAGAGTGTGGTAAGAGGGATCTTCTACAGGAGATAATGGACAAGTATTTTGGACGAGTCTTGCTGTCTCTTCCAGGAAAGGTAAATGCTTTCGTTTGATCCAATTTAAAGGAGTTAACAACTAATGGCGCCTTCAGTGCTAGTGGTTCGCTGTTGTTTGCTATGCGCATGCCCGTTCGCTACGTCTTTCACATGACTCGTTGGCGTGTGGAGGTCTCCCTCGTGCAGCTTTTTTTCATGCCATGAGGTTTCCTTCAGCTAGCTTTTCTTCCCCCCCTTGCCCCCTACCACCTCCCTGTTGTTCTTCCTTTACAAATTTACTTTTAAGTGTGACAGGTGCATCTTTTGTTTTTTGTGCGGGGGCTCATGGCTGGGTTGCGCTGTTGTGCCAGCCATGGGGGCGTTATTTCAATCCAGGGGCTGGCTGCCAAAGGTGGAAGCCCCTGGATACTCCAGGCACCCAACCTTCATCTAGCAATATAGGTGTTTAAACTTTAATAGCGCAAATGTAATAAAATAAATGAATTACAGGCTCAACTTTCTCTAAGATGTCAGTCCGCTAGGATCTTTTAGTAAAGCTGCAACGATACATCAATTTGTCGGTGAGCCGCGATATTTCTTCTAACCATACGAATATCGTTATTGGAATAAGGTATCGCGATATTTCGATAGTTATTTTTTACATTACTGATATGCTCTATGGCGACAAATTTGTAAAATCACTGTCTTTATTATTTCTTCTCAAACTCATTAATAATTCATTAAGAAAATACAAAGGAAATTAAAGTTTAATGATTGTTTGGAAATCAGATGAAAAACTGCTCATTTTTGCATCCTTAATTTCTCCTTCAAAAACATTGAGAAGTAGTATCAAGCATTCGACACAGTATTACATAACCAGATGAAACACCTCGAAGTTCGTCAAAATACTCCGCGGCGCGTCGTATTTTCAATTCTTTTCTCAGTGTTTCATCTGGTGATGAAACCCTGCGTCTCATGCTTGATAAATTACTTACCCATTCTCTACACGATAACGACAATCCTTCGTTTTCAAAAATCTCCACTCCGCGGACCGTTGTTAAAAACCTGCTTCTCTGGTGTCCGAAAGCGCTTTTTACTTTTGGCCGGAAGGCTAAAACGGAGAAAAAATCCGGATACCTGTGGACGTGGCCTTAATTGCTAAAAATCCCTCTTTTTTCCTATCCTTCTGCAGATTATAGTGATGATCATTACCGCTGGATTGTTTGGTTTTAATTTATATGGAACTCTGATGATGGAGCAGTTTACTGATCAAATTTGGTTTTTGCCGCCTGATTCGATGGGTTACAAATACGAGATGGCAAACCGTGAGGTATCTTTAATGTACCAATAATCTAAAACTTTTTACTTTTGTTATTAATAGTACACATTACTGAGAACCTCTGCGCAAAAAAGTTTGATTTAAACACAATGTGCTTTTCTTAGAATATTTGCTTTTTGGAACGTTTAAATTTGCTGTCATTTTGGCACATTCAAGGTGGTTTAATAACATGAGCTCCGGTTGTTCAAAGTTAGATAACGCGATTCAAGAATTCAAAATTCAAAAGGTTTAATTCAGAAAAAATTCCTATTCTTAGTTTTTAAAATGCTGAATTAAGTGTGCAACTGTTGCTATAGATAAGTAATGCTAAAGAGTTATATGGTCATACCATAAGATTTCATTCACAGACCGGAAAAATAGAGCTCCAAACTTAACAGCGCCATGCATGTGCAGAAAGTAGCACTAAAAAAGAGGTTTCATTTGAATGGTCACACCAGTTTGACCATTGAAGTTGTGCGTTGGACTGTGTCGGTGTAGTGCCGAATTGCACTATGGGATTTTTTTTTTTTTGGGGGGGGGGGCGAATTTTGACCCAGGTTCCTGCTCATTTTCGTAATAGCCAATATAAGAAGCGATCTAAAAAATCCCATAGTGCAATTTGATACAACACAGACTCGAACGTAAGAATTACCAAATTGCTTGTCTCCGCAATGGAATTGGGAGATCATGTTCAAAGTTATTGAGTAATAAATAATAATAAAATGCGTATTAAAACTAACGAAATAATGCCCCGACGTTTCGGCGACCTCACCTCGGAATGCTGTACATCAAACCATTAAGACCGTCTTTGAACGTGAAAAAGGATTCAATGCATGCTAGAGTCTTTGTCTCGCTGAGTTTTAAATTTGTGCAAATTTAGAGTACTTAAGCTCCTTTTGAACTCACATTAATTTATTTCCATTCCTTGATAATAGGGAGCTTAAATAACTACGACGACGACCACAACGACGACTTCAAAAAAACAATAGGTTTAATGATCAAAACAACAGCTTTGCACGTGCATCCAGGGTCCGAAATTAACTTTTTAATACGGGCGCCAACTGGCGATCAAGTATAAATTTTTGGTCGCCAGAGGGCAAATTGTGGTCGCCAAAAATTTCCCCTCCCTTTTTTCAAATAAAAGTCTAAACACGAACAAAAAATGCATGATATGGACGTTTTTATGCTCAAAAATTGCACCACTTTCGCTCCCGATACCAGAAAGCAACCGTACGTGTACCAGTGAAGTCTTATTTTTTCCACGAATTACTTCTTGGAGATATAAAGCTATCTAACCTAGAACATAGGAACAGAAAGCTGTCTGCCCACGACTGCACTGATTATATCAAAACTCTATTTTCTTCCGATAACTACCACGAAACACGAAACATAAACACAAGTCAAGCCGCCATGTTGCTCGTACCAGGCCACAACTGTGCCACATTACTCGTACCAGTTCACAAAGTACATAACGTAATTACCGTATTTCGGCTGAAAACAACATGGCGGCTTGGAAATGTTCAACTCGTATTGATCGTAGCTGTTGTGAAGGTATTATAACCAGAAGATTCGTTTCACTTTTAATCAAAAAATATCAGCAGGTCAAAAAGGAAGAGACCTGTTGGCAAATAGCTTCGAGGTTTCAATTCTTAATCAGTTTCTCCCAAACTTAAAGTCCACAATAACAACCAGCTTTACAAGTCGCTAGCTGGCGACCAGCTATGAAATTCTGGTCGCCAGGGCTAAATTTTTAGTCGCATTGGCGACCAGGAAGGCGCAATTTCGCATCGCGATTTTAGTACATTTCTTTGAAATCCACTGCAGGACTACGACGTGAAACCTAGACCTCGTTAAAACCTCATTACGGAGGACGTGGACACACAACGACAAATTTTCCTTCCTCTTTTTGAACCTGAATAAAATCCTTAAGAATTCAACTCCAGGAAAAGTCGCCTGCATATGACGTATTGAGCGGGGCCAAATAGACGCGATTAAGTTTGAAAGAACGTAAATTCACTTTTTTACCGGCGTTTTCACTGGCGTCGTCCTTGCTTAAGGTCTCTAATGGCGTCATGGGGTCGCCGAAAGGTCGAGACATTATTTCCTTAGTTTTTACAGAGAACTGACATCATTTACTTGCAGCGCCTTAAAGATATTGTGTTGAACTTATTGTGGTCAATAATGTTTTGCAGTTTTTCCCAGTGGATGGCGCTCAGTCAAGCATCTACACAGGTAAAATGATAGGAAGTAACTTTGCCAAATGGATTCTCGAGCCTGTTGAATATTAGTCTCCCTCGCAGCCATTTTTGTCTCGTCACGCAACGCTTGTCCCCATTTTGTTGATGTACTTTCATTAAATGTACACGTAAAAGTTTCCTTTCTTTCCTGCTAGCAGACGCCCTTGTTCTTTTGCATTCGAGGAGCTGACGAGAAGGATTACAAGAAACCGTCACTTTGTTAGTTAGAGATCTCTGTTTACTCACTTTCGCGCGGTAAGAAGACTGAGCACTAAAAAATAAAACAGCCAATCAGACAAAAGTCTCCTTTGTTCATCACGTGACGGTTTGGTCGCTTGATAGCCGTGTACATGCTCAGCACAGTCTGTTTCGACCCAGGTCTCTTTCCTTCCTGCTCATCACCTTAGCAGCAAGTACTAAAGAAACGAGGCCTCTGTTAGCAGGGAATTTTCTTTCGTGGGCTGTTTAGCAAATTTCCCGATGGCTGATTCCACAGGAAATTAATTAATTTATGTTAACACTGACAGTTTCCTTTTATTGCTTATTTAGTTTACTTTATTTACTTTGAATTTATTCTCATACAGCAAAGTTCGATTATTATGCAAACCAAGGCAAACTTCACCAACTTCATGATGTTGTTGTCAATGATCAGTATGTGGTCACCACCTCATTGAATAGTTGGTACGAGGAGTACATCAAGTGGGCCAGACGAAACAAACCTGGACAAGAGTTCGACCAGAGCTCAACTCCATGTTAGTTACTCAATTTGTCTGTTTTGCGGTGGATAGCCTGCTAGCATGGTCTTCATGTATGGCGAACGAAGCGAACCCGCGAGAGAACGCGCAAGCGAGCGGCGAAGCCGCGAGTTGCGGAAGAAAGGAGAGCTTGCAAAAATCTCTTATAAATTTTCATTTCTGCTTCACCCGGGATTGTGCATGTGCGTTACTGACAGGACGTGTCTTTTTACGCTCCCAGTATAATGTAATAGACACGTCTCCATACTACCTGCCTCGATTAGCTCTACTATTTTGCAGGTAGTCTGTATTTGTAATTTATTTACTGTGGATGTAAACAAANAACTCCATGTTAGTTACTCAATTTGTCTGTTTTGCGGTGGATAGCCTGCTAGCATGGTCTTCATGTATGGCGAACGAAGCGAACCCGCGAGAGAACGCGCAAGCGAGCGGCGAAGCCGCGAGTTGCGGAAGAAAGGAGAGCTTGCAAAAATCTCTTATAAATTTTCATTTCTGCTTCACCCGGGGTTGTGCATGTGCGTTACTGACAGGACGTGTCTTTTTACGCTCGCAGTATAATGTAATAGACACGTCTCCATACTACCTGCCTCGATTAGCTCTACTATTTTGCAGGTAGTCTGTATTTGTAATTTATTTACTGTGGATGTAAACAAATAAAGCTTCTCCTTCTTGACGAAGCAAAATACCATTGGCTGAAAAATTATGCACCGTCAAATGATTTTTAGAAACACGCCCTTCGCATTCGTGTCTCCTTTCACGTGCTTCTCTCGCGTGACTTCTCACGACTTCCCCAAATGGAGAGCTTGCTCGCAGGCTAGCGGTGGTACGGCTCAGCGCAATATAGATTAACAGTAAAACGGGAAAGTGCTGTGCAGTAGTTTCATTTGAATAATCTGGCAATACTAAGAATTTCATTTTCAGACTCGAAAACGTTAGAAGAGAAACACCTTATATGCCATTAAAAACAGTACCGAAGAAAAGTACTGCCCAGTAGCTTTCATTTGAATGGTTGCACTGAAGGATTTCATCCACAGATTCTGATATTATAACCACCTGATACAGCATAATAAACAGTACCACAGGAAAGTACTGCTCAGTAGCTTTCATTTGAATGGTGTCACTGAAGGATTTCATCCACAGATTCAGATATTATAACCACCTGATACAGCATAATAAACAGTACCACAGGAAAGTACTGCTCAGTACCTTTCATTTGAATGGTTGCACTGAAGGATTTCATCCACAGATTCAGATATTATAACCACCTTGCACAGCATAATAAACAGTACCACAGGAAAGTACTGCTCAGTAGCTTTCATTTGAATGGTTGCACTGAAGGATTTCATCCACAGATTCAGATATTATAACCACCTGATACAGCACAATAAACACTACCACAGGAAAGGACTGCTCAGTACCTTTCATTTGAATAGTCAAACTAAGGATTTTATCTAATATAGACTCAACAGTTAGTTGGCCAGTTTACAAATGTCCTTTTGACCAGCAGCTTTCATTTGAAAGGTTACACGTTAGGATTTCATCTACAGACTCTAAAGATAGAACCACCTTGTACAGCACAATAAACACTACCACAGGAAAGGACTGCTCAGTAGCTTTCATTTGAATAGTCAAACTAAGGATTTTATCTAATATAGACTCAACAGTTAGTTGGCCAGTTTACAAATGTCCTTTTGACCAAGTAATTGAATAGAACTTATTTCTATTTTAGGGAAGATACGCAACAAGAGTAAATTCCACGAATGGCTTTCAGAATTTGTTAAAGGACCAGGAATCAGTTACCAAAAAGATATTCAGTTCAAAAATGTCAGCGGACAACAACACCCCGAGATCAAGGTAACTTTAAATATTTTCAAAACATGAGTAATATTTTCCCAGAATTGCGAAAATGCACGCAAATGTCTGTAACTCCCCACTTCAGAAACTTTAAGGAGACTGGGTACAAGCTTTTGGTGCAGTGATTTCTGGGATTGTTTGGGTAGACAAGCGTTAGTTATGATTGGTCGATGCGGTATCCAAGGCAACCATTAACCAATAAGTAACGCCTGTCCACCCAAACGATCCCAGGAATCATTGCGCTGAAAGCTTGTACCCATTCGCCCTTAGCGAGTGGAATTTCGATCGCGCAATTTCCGTAGGAAAGGAAGAAATTCGCAGTTTTATCATACGTCCAGCCTTTTCCTCGCTTTATCAGAAGGGCCAGGTTTCTAAGCGCATAACTGTTAAATGGTGTATTCTTTACATAGTAACGTTGCGCAATTTATTAACCGGAAGTGGCACGTCACCACCACTCTTGTTCCATGTAAGGGAATCCTTGGCTTCAAGATTCCACGCCGGGGATTCCGGATTTCAGTTACTGGATACCGGATTCTTGTCAATGGAACTTGAACTCCGGATTCCGGATTTTTAATCGTTATCGGGATTCAAGATTCCACTTAGCAAAATTTTTTTTCTCGCATTTCAGAATCCGGATCACAATCAATGGGACGAATTGCCACTCACGCAATGTCCTTTATCGCCACTGATTTTTCCTTTTTCTTTCAACAGGCAAGTCGCTTCAATTTTAGACACATAGATATGGACTCTACACAAACAGAGGCAAAAGCTATGGACGATTTGCGTGAGAAGATGGAAAAGGTGTTTGCTGATGACTTGGCTTTTCCATATTCACGGTTCTATCTGGGATGGGAAACAAATAAGGTATTTATAAAAGTAATAAGAACGAATGGTTGCTTAATGCGACCAAGTTTCGGGCTTGTTATCGAAGGTCAAAACGCTCTTGCCCTTATGGTTAACTTTGCGTGAGTATAACGTGATAGTAGGTCAAAACGCCCGTGATCAGATTACCCAAACTAGTGGCGGATCCAGGGTAGGGGCCCGGGGGACTCGGCCCCATTCCCCCCTTATTTTTAGACCAAACTGAGGAATGAAGGGCCAAAAACATTTTTTGGAGACCGGGCCCCCTCCTTATCTCAGGTTCTGGATGACCACCCTCAATTACCTGAAGGTCTGGATTCGCCACTGCAAACGCGAGTCGGATTGTGTTCATTGTAAGTGAGGATCTTAATGACCGCTGGCTTCATGCGGGCTCCTGGTCGCCCGCAATAAAATTTTACTGAATGGTCTTTTGGATCTTTGTCAAAACAATGTTTTAAGACGCTACTCTTAATATCGTCCCCATTAACCCCTGCATGTAGGTAACGGTTTTACAAGTTCAGGTAAAAGTTCGCCTTCGTTCCCAAAGACTTTCCTCGAAGGTGTGGTTTATCGAAGAAACTGCTTACTTCTTGCATCTTTGACTGTAAAACAACGTGCGCGATCATGAGAAAGGAAGTTAAGACCGTACGGTCACACCATAGGATTTGTTTCACAGACTGAAAAGGTAAATCGTCATTCTACAGCGTAATATACTGTACCACAGGAAAGTACTGCTCAGTAGCTTTCATTTGAATGGTCACACTCTTAGAACTCAAATGTTATTACCACCTGGTCAGAGTAACACTGATATTACGTAAAAGCGCGACATGAAAGTAATGCTCCGTCGCGTTTATTGAAATGGTTACTACAGAATTACTGGAACCGGGACGAAACCGCAAAGGTTGAGGCGAAGTATGTAGTGAAATTTGTCCTTATTTCAGGTTATTTCAGAGGAACTCTTTCGTAACATGGCCCTCGCTCTGATGGCTGTATTCCTAGTCACGCTTGTTGTTCTCGCAAACATTTGGACGTGCCTCATGGTCTTTTCTTGTGTAGGCTTTACTCTGGTAAGTTTTTTGACTACAGCTGATTGCATGTTTGCAGATGGCGAATAACAAAACCACTTTCGAGTTTTGTTGTTTCCCGCCATTTTTGTAAGAAGGCTTTGATTGATGCCATATTTATTGTTGTCTGTTTAGCGTACTATACTTAGGGACGTAGATGTTTCTGTTTCTGTTTTCACAGCCAAGTGGCAGTCATATTTTCTACTTATTTATTTGAAACCCATTTACCTGAACGGTCAAAATGACCGGCCAGCTGAAAGTTTGTCCGGACAAATGGTCATCTTGGCCGGACATTGTTCGTTGACCGGCCGATATTTTGAGCCTTGTTTACGAAGAAAGAGGTACGCAAGGCGTGAGTGTCTTATCTACCACGCCTTTCGGTCTCGGGGGAATAATATCCTCCTCTATCTGTATAATTCTTGTCATCACTCTCGCTCATTCAATGTCTGTTAAAATCGTTTTGAAAGTTTAAATTTGCTGTCGATGCACGACCTGTTACGAAAAAAGAAGTACGCAAGGCGTGAATGTGTTACTTACATTAAGACTTGTTATAGGTCAGTATTACTGGTACAATGCAGTTCTGGGGCCTGACCATTGATACTGTGAACACCATCATTCTGGTACTGGCTGTTGGTCTGTCTGTGGATTATGCGTCTCATGTTGCGCACACATTCATGATTATATCTGGCACACGATACGGTAGGTTTTTTGACAGCCTTTCACTGTTACTGCTTCATATTAAACCACTCTATTATATCCCAAATATGTAAGTAGAGTGAACTTTGACTCAACATACCGTAAAATAAAAGTTGAAAATACCCTATTAAGGTTTCTTCCACTTAAATATTCTGCTACTTGAACAGAGAATCGCAAAAATTAGTTCCCACCAGAAATTTCAGTCATCTCGAACCGCATCTTGTTCCCGCAAACCACAAAAAATCGCCAATCCGCAAAATAAACTCCCACAAAATTTTCATGCTACACGGTAATAATATGATCAAGTCAATAGGCTATTTTGGGGTTGCCCCTAGCCTCTGTTTCAAAGCGAGGCTAAGTGCAAAGCCATTGATTCTCATGCAAATGAAACCCTCAAGGTTTTCAACTTGGCCTCGATTTGAAAGTGAGAGGTTTTGGAACTCGAAAATGGCCTATACCATATGGCGTCGACGTTAATGAGAATCCCCGTTTAAAATAACTGTGTGAAAGATGCCCTGTACACCATCCTCGGAGACCCAGGGGCAGTCAGTCGGGTCCGGAGAAAGGGCGGGACGAAAGTTTTGAAGTACGGGCGAAAGAGCTCCTTCGCCCGTACTTGAAAACTTTCGTTCCGCCTTTTCTCCCGACCCGACTGACTGCCCCTTGGTCTCCGAGGATGGGTACACAGGTGAAAAATATGCTGAAGGGTCCCTTTTTGATGAGAGACATTGTTTTTCTTTGTAGATCGCGCCCGCGCAACCTTGCGCGATATTGGACCAGCAGTATGGAACGGTGGTTTTAGTACATTTTTAGCCATTGTGCTACTGGCGTTTTCCAATTCGTACGTTTTCAAGACTTTCTTTAAGGTAAATAGAGGTGATATGGGCTCTCCTTGCTGGATAATTTGGATGGTGGATACGGTTTTGCTTTGGCTGTAAGGGGGGTAAGAAATATATGTTTCGCCGGGCTGAAATATATGTTTCGTGAACACAAGACAACGACTTTCTTTTCCTTTTTCTTTTTCCAGAAAGATTTGCCAACATTTGACGAATTGAACGAGTTGAATAAGCGCGATAAAGTTTGAGGAAGCGCGATTTCATTTTTTAAGTGACGTTTTTGTAGCCGTTGCCGTCGCCGTCGTTGTTAGTCAAGCTCCCTATTAACCAAGAAAAAATAATCTACACGGGCTTTAATGAGACGTGGATATGGTGTTTCTTTTTAAACAGTCGGCCGTACTTTTTAGACCATGATCCATCCTTAATTGTTCTTTCCTTTTACAGTCTTGTCAGATTAGTGACAAACCGGGGAGCTGGTGAAAGTTGCCTTAAATTACCGATGCCACCTTCCTTTTGCAGGTGTTTTTCTGTGTAGTCTTTTATGGAATGTTTCACGGATTGTGCTACCTTCCCGTGATCCTCAGCGCGATTGGGCCTTCACCTTATGAGTCTGCGAAGGAGCACGATCACAAAAATGGCCGTTTGTCCCCAGTCCATCCGGCTGGTTTGCCGGGAGACAATGCTAGTTATGAATTAGCTGTTGCCAATGGCAAGAAGCCCGTGAGTAATGGAACTCAGAATGGCGGATATCCCATCTCACCTCCGGACTACGATGGTACGTACTGCAAGTGAAGATCGCCCTATCCCCTCCCCTACCCCTTTTAACTGACCCCGAGACTGAACAGAGGATAGTTAAGGACTGAGAAAATCCACTTTCGTAATCTATATTATATGTTTAGTACATGTTCCTTTAGGCGGCGTGTTCATTTACCGTCCTTCGACTTTCTTGCTTTTCCCGAAAAAAAAAAAACGCCTTCTCGCAGGTTAGATTTGTTTTTTATCTTGGGCCGTATGACCTCCAACTTCCTCTGATCGAGCTTTTCTATTTTCCGCTCTAGTTTCTTTTTTGTCTTTTTGCAGTGGGGAATTGATTCCCCCCCCCCCATCCCCCGCCTGCTTCGCTTCGTATGGCTTAAGTGACTTTTTTTTCCTTCCCCACCCCCCCCCCTGAAAATTATGGTAAAGTCAGGCCTTCCCCGACCACCACCCCTTTTAAGCAACAAAGCTTGATTAATATACAGGGATGGACATTAAATTTGAACTGGAGTGACATAAAAGTAAAGACAAAGAATTGACACTGTTGTTTATGAATATATTCAATGTTTTCGGACTCAGTACACTGTTTTTTTTCTTTTTTCGACTTGTCACGCGCTTAAAACATTATAATTATAGAAACTGTCTGAAAGGAAACAAAAGTTACTTCGAGTTAGCGGGAGGTTCGAGTTTTATAGTAAATGTATGATGGAAATCCAAGGGAAATTGACTTTCGTTCGAGTTGTCGGGAGTCAACTGTAAGTGTTTATTGCGAAAGCGTATGAATCGCAGACGGAAAACTTGTACGCAACAGAGGCAACACAAGTTTTGTGTTGAAGGGGTGTTCACTGACTCCACCTTAAAATATCTGTTTGTTTGACAGGAATTGAAACCAGAAACTTGCCAACCAGCCCTCGTAGTGTGAGCCCCCAGGTTAATGAAGGCTTTCGATCAAGTGTGGGCGCTGACCTAGACAAAGCTTGAAACAAGGCTCCGACAGAATAAAGTAATTTTCAGTGTAAAGTCGTCCCTGCTCGAATAGTTGTTTCTTTCTGGTGACTATTTATTTGTAGTGTGTTTTCGGGCCTCAAAGCACCGTTTATATTTTTCAAATAATTGCACAGTATTCAATACAATGATGTAAATAACACATACGAGTGCAGTGCACTTTATATATTTAAACTTGTCCCCTCAAATAAGCAGTGAGACTGTAGTTATCCAGGAATTATTTATCATTTTTATAATATGTATTTTGACTTCATTCCGACATGTTTTTAACCCAAAGTAAATGTTAGTATGTCAGGGCACCCAACGATTGTTTTTTGTAAAATATCTGTTCGGAGAAGCAGTTGTTGCCTAGAATTTTCTTTTACTTCAGGACGGCTAAAAATTTTTATATGACCATTCCCTTCATGTACAATTTTCGAAGCTTATTTAATAAATTTCCCAACGATTTTCTGAAGTTTAATTTTTCACATTTTACCGCCCAGGTTAGGCTATTTTTCGTACAAAAATGGATACCTAAAACTTTTCGATTCAAAAATGTATGGAGAGGAATCGGAAAAATTCTCACGTTCGTAATAAGTTCAATTGCATCTAAAATTTTCGGGAAATAAAACTGAAGCCCTTGTAATTTCGAAAAGACTCAAGTTCCCTTAGGATGATCTAACAGGTACAAATTTTATAGCGCCGCTCAAAATGCATTTCTCGAGATCTAAGAGTACTCTGATGGAAACTGTCGTTGGGTGCCCCTGATTATAATCGAAACTCTGGCCTCTTAAGTAAATCAACTCACACCAGATAATATGCTTCCGGCAAAAATTACAGACCCTTGCTTGAAATAAACTTCCGTTAAGACTCGCTATCACGGATTTAGCTCTTTGGGTCCCAGCGGTGATCATTATCAATTTTCTCCAAACAATATTCATGCATCACCAAGAGAAACGTTATGAGAATTAACAATTGATCCCTAAAGGGAAGCTACTATGATATTTATTAACTTCTCTTAACCAATGTTTTTAAGTTAATGTATGGAGGTCACTCTGGAGAATCTGTTTGTGGATAAAAATGGGGTTTAAAGGATCAAGCACACATTTTTGGTTTCCCATAAACACAAACTACTGTGTTTTATGACTGTGTTTGAGTTTTGTGAGTGGAACATTTTTTTAACTGTTTAGCTAAGACTTTTTTTTTTTACGAAGTATACAACATTTGTATGAATATTTTTTCAGACAATTGGCACAAATAATGGTCGCAAATAGCGCGTACTTAAATAGAAAACTAGCCTGCGTCGCAGATGTAATTTAACCCCGGTTAGTGACGTCTGCGAAGCAGTGCAGAGATTCTTGTTATGGGCTCCCGATGGACTCAACGAATTACCGGAAATGCGTTTCGTATTTCCATTCAATCTGACTGCAAATCAACAAAGGCATTTTTAACAGATTTTTTTATACTTGGAGTGGCTTATTTTACGAAATTTTACGGAAACCGTTTTTAAAATCTTTTTACCGTCTAATCTTATAGGAAACAAAGTACTTTTCTTCAGAAAATCTCACAACCTCGATTAATTTTTTTTCTATTTTTTTTTTTTATAGTACAGTCAACAAAAAATAATTTCTAGAATGTGTTAACCTTGCAGGACAATAGAAATTCTTGTGAAGTCGCTCAGCTTTCGTGTCAACTTCGGACGATGGGTATTATGGGTAATGTAATAGTGGTGAATACTTTAAGAGAACCTTGGAAGTTTCCCGGTCAACTTCGGATATTATAGAATACAAAAAATAATAACAATTAATGCTATTAGAGATAAAAGAAAGAGTAAATAATTGTAAATGACAAACAAAAAATTTTGTTCACTGTACTATATATTTCCCTCCAATCCACCAAATGAAATCTGTGAACTTCAAAAGTTTTCAGTTTCCTTCCTTGCTGTTTCTACTCTGAATGATGAATTATATTTTACTTATACAACTGCACATAATGAATAAATAAAATAACAAAGAGACAGATTGTGTGAAAATGAGGCGTTTCAATAGTTTCGAGTACGAGTTAGTCTACTACACAGCCGTCCTTTGAGTAGTCACGCAACGCTCCTCCACACAAACGCCGTTTGTGGGGAGGAGCGTTGCGTGACGATATGAAGATACGACACGAATCGACCTTCCGTCCACACGAAACCAGTGAATCCGGACACCGAAACTGCATTGTTTTGAAACCGCTCTCCAGGGCGGTTTAAGGGCCCCGTCCACACGAATGCAGATAAAAAATATGTGGTCCAATTATCAGGTAATTATGCCCGGTTTCGTGTGGACATGGCCTAAGTACAAGTAAGAAATTTTGTCTGACCAGCTGAGTTCGAAGAATGCTTAATCGTTCCTATTGTTTGTCAGCAATTAGACTTAAGAGTAAGATTGGTCTGAGATATATATATATATATTTTTTTTCAAACGTCAGAACTTGGTTCCAGAAACTTCATAGAATGTGACGTCAGTTGACACATAAGTGTAGCTGTTGGCATAGAAACATCTCCCTAATGACGTAATCCTCGGATGCTGAATGCTTAACACGTATGCGTCGCGGATCAACTGGTATGGCTTACTGAGTTCAACTAAAAATATACATCAGCTCTGTCGATTTGTCACATTCTGAAAACACCAAACTTGCTCCTTTCTGTGCACGAAACTGAAGAAAGAGAGACTTGTAAGCTCAGACCAAGGAACTGCGAAAAAAAAAAATCCTCGTAAGTGAATTCTGGAAATGAAAAATCAATTGCTGCGAACGCGGTAAATGACAGCCAACACTGCTAAACTGCAAAAAAAAATTCAACGCTAAATTCCTCGCTTTTACACCCAACTGCTAAGAGCAGCTCTCAATGCCAGAATAGACGAATTCCATTCATTAATGATCAATAGACATTTTAGCTTGCGCGTTTTCATTTTCCAATTCAGACCACGTGATGTTCTCAAGGGAATTTAGCTTTGTCTTTTCATGAATTCTGCATATGCACTTGAATCCACGTGCATGGGACGATATTTGAAAGAAATAGTTCTCTCGAGTATAGCCATCAAGTGGTCTGAAATGACAAGCTAAAAAGGTCTATTTCGCGACAATCTTCCACGACTGAATGACAAACTAATCAGACGACGAGAATCGGACTCAGTAAACTAAAAAGACGAGCTTGTCTCGGACTTCTTCATTAGACGCCCACTCGTAGTAAGCAGAGAACGACAGAACTTTGAAAGTCCAAAGAACATCGCTGCTCGTTAGTTCGTAGCAAATCTTGGCAAAGTAAGGAAACAGAAGGCGAACTTCCAAATGTTATTGAAATACATGACTAATCTCTTGCCATGACACAAGTCAGCTGAGTAATGTTTGTGATCCTTGCACAAATCTTCCCCTCATACAAAGAATTAGTAGTAATTTTTACCTTCCTCGTGTCTTGAGGCAGAATAACTCCATCATCCCACAATCGGCTTGATCCGTAGTAGGCATTTGATTCCCTCTCAAATCTAATTATTGGAAGGAATTCTTCAGTAAATAGTTTAGAAAACTTAAGAAAATACTTAAGAAACAAACAATCACCACTTAACCGACACCTTACCTACAGCACAGATATGCATCACCGTTACCTTAAGTTACAGATACCTACAGTACTGATATTACCACCGACAACTTACCGATATATCACTACACCTTACCGATAAACATAAACGACGCCTTACCAATATACATCACCGACACCTTACCGATATACATCACCGACACCTTACCGATATACATCACCGACACCTTACCGATATACATCACCGACACCTTACCGATATACATCACCGACACCTTACCGATATACATCACCGACACCTTACCGATATACATCACCGACACCTTACCGATATACATCACCGACACCTTACCGATATACATCACCGACACCTTACCGATATACATCACCGACACCTTACCGATATACATCACCGACACCTTACCGATATACATCACCGACACCTTACCGATATACATCACCGACACCTTACCGATATACATCACCGACACCTTACCGATATACATCACCGACACCTTACCGATATACATCACCGACACCTTACCGATATACATCACCGACACCTTACCGATATACATCACCGACACCTTACCGATATACATCACCGACACCTTACCGATATACATCACCGACACCTTACCGATATACATCACCGACACCTTACCGATATACATCACCGACACCTTACCGATATACATCACCGACACCTTACCGATATACATCACCGACACCTTACCGATATACATCACCGACACCTTACCGATATACATCACCGACACCTTACCGATATACATCACCGACACCTTACCGATATACATCACCGACACCTTACCGATATACATCACCGACACCTTACCGATATACATCACCGACACCTTACCGATATACATCACCGACACCTTACCGATATACATCACCGACACCTTACCGATATACATCACCGACACCTTACCGATATACATCACCGACACCTTACCGATATACATCACCGACACCTTACCGATATACATCACCGACACCTTACCGATATACATCACCGACACCTTACCGATATACCTCACCGACACTTTACCGATATACATCACCGACACCTTACCGATATACATCACCGACACCTTATTGATATACATCACCGACACCTTACCGATATACATATTCCCTGGCTTTGGAGGTGCCCCACCTCCAAAGCCAGGGAAAAGCGCCCTGGGGACGAGGTTGATCAAGTTACCTTACCGGTAAACATAACCGACGCCTTACCGATATACATCTCCAACACCTTACCGATATTCATCACCGACACCTTATCAATATACATCAGCGACACATTACCGATATACACCATCGATACACATCGCCGACACCTTAACGACATACATCACCGACAGTTACCGATATACATTACCGACACCTTACCGATATACATCAGCGACACCTTACCGATATACATCAGCGACACCTGACTGATATACATCAGCGACACCTTACCGATATACATCAGCGACACCTTACTAATATACACAACCGAAACCTCACCGAATATACACCAACAACACCTTACCGATATACATCAGCGACACATTACCGATATACATCAGCGACACCTTACTGATATACAACACCGAAACCTTACCGAATATACACTAACGAAACCTTACCGATATACATCAGCGACACCTTACTGATATACACCACCGATACACATCGCTGACACCTTAACGACATACATCACCAACAGTTACCGATATACATCACCGACACCTTACCGATATACACCACCGAACCTTACTGATACACTCCACCGACACCTTACCGACTTACATCACCGAAACGTTACTAAATATATGTGATATATATCACCGATAACCTACCGATATATATCACCAAAACCTTCACCACCGTGAGGAGATCGAGAATTGTGGCTGCTTAAAGGACATTTAGCAGGTTTTTGTTACTTTTTATCCACGCCATTCACGGCTGACAATTTACGGTAATATACACAAGAGCCGATCTTACTTCTTAAGTAACTTGTCTTTTAATGCTTGACGTTTCTCCTCGTCCGCTTGATCATTTTCAACTCCGTTCTACAGAAAACAAAATCAACAGAAACTTGAGTTTTAAATTCCCCATCCCTCCCGTCAGAAAAGTTTTTTTTTCCAAATTTTGGAAATTTTTATCTAGTCGACTACAGTTTACGTGTTCTAACCGAGAACATTTAAGAAAAAGTAGGCACAGATGGGACGAATTGATACCGCCTTTTTTTCCCTAAATGGTAGGCGCGTCTCTCTTTGTCTAATAAAAGTTTGAAGAGATTTGATTGAGCTTCCAGCCCTGAATTAGTCTGTGTTCCAGTACTACCGAGATAGCTTTAGGCCATCGAATCAAAGGCCCTAAGCACAGATAAACGTGTTCAATCAAACCTTTTTACGCCTGCCTCCTTCTGTACTGCAAGAATACATTACCTCAACAACGCAAATGTCCACCATGTTCTCCGCTGTATCCATGGCAACCTGAGCAGTGGGCCAGGTGAAGAGGAAGCGAGGCTCAAACGAACGTCCACACTGAAAAGAAAGATTAAGTTTATTTAAAGTTAATTTATCTGACAGGTGGTCTAAATGGTCGTATCTTTCTTTAAAACCCGTATTTGACGGACAAGTCTGTTAAAGGTCTTGGGTGATAATGCAGATAGTTCCCAGATTCTGTCATAGTACCTCTTTGTTAACTAAACTTTACTGGTTAAACATGAAACACAGGATTGACTTTAATATTATTCTTATCACGTACAAGGCCATTCATGGTGCAGCTCCGCGATATATCAGTGATCTTGTTTCACTTAAACCGAATTCTAAATACGGACTGAGATCCAATGACACACTATAGACCAGTTTCTTAGTGACGAGCTATTAATACATTCTTTTATATGTATGATAATTAGCCTTTCTGACCTCGTTTGAAAGTAAGAATGATTTTAACAAGACTAAATTTTATCTAAGAGTAGAGGCACACTTGTAGCCCTGTATTTAAATTCTATCTTTTTTTACTGATACAAGATTTCAAAATTTAGTTGATTGTTTAGTCGTAATTTTTCTGTGCTTTGCTTTTAAGCAATATAAATATCTCTATCGAAACAGAACATGCTTCCAAGAGAACATTTTATAATTAAGTGACCGTTGCACGAATAGCTCATTTTACAGTTACAGTTGGGGCCTGTTTACATGGAGGTGGGGTACCCCAGATAGGTGAGGTAACATGTGGCGGGTCACCCCAACTATCATGTAAACGAGGTCAAATTAAAAGGAGAGATTATATGGACAGGCGGGTTACCTCACCTACCTGGGGTCCCCCACCTCCATGTAACCAGGCCCTTGGAAACAAGGCTAGAGTTGACCTTGTTTTGATACAACCCTGCTTGCTTTATTATGTAAATCATGTTTTTGTTATTCTAAATAGTATTTTTCAAGCGAAATTTACATCAGAAAAGGAAGGAAGTCTGTATCAAAACAAGGTCACCCTCAGCCTTACGTTCACTCAAAGGCTAGGGCACCAAACCCTATTCAGACACTCCAGGAAGAAACAAGACACTATTGCTAAACGCTTTTCCTTAGTCTTACCATCGCATAATTATTCGGTCCATAGCTGCCTTTCATAATCACACAAATCTTTGGAACCTATAGACAAGGAAAAATTAAAATATAAAAAGAAAAAGTTAACCCTCACTGCTTATTAAAAGAGCAACTCAACAGGAAACCGTGCAAAGAAAGTTCAATAAACAATTGAAAAAGGGAGAAGTAGTTATTAAGAACTGAAGCAAAGAAAACAAAATGGAAAAATCCACTTGGAAAAGCTTCTGAAAAACGTGCGACGCCATTTAAGCACGACTTAAGTCGTGCTTAAATGGCGTCGAAAATTACCTACAAATTGCAGAAGAAAACACAAGTAAAGTAGTACCTAATGAGTAACTCTCAAACTGCAATTCAAAGCGGCTGAATATAAAACAGTAAAGGAGAAGTTAAGAGGTCGGAGTTCACGAATCCGTTTATTTGAAGACAGGTCAATTCGCTAGTTGGGACCTTACGCAAGAGAAGAGTTGTCGACGCAGTTTCTGCCGAATTAATGCACCTCTCCACTGTTTTCAACAGGCTATCATTTTCAATCAATGAAAGGGCAGCTCACTGAGGTGCAAGAGGAGGTCATCATTACGAATAATAACCTACTGTTCCACTTTTAGTGCCCACAATAATAAACTACTGGTTCTTAAACAACGGAAAGGTGCATTGAATTGGATAATGCCCTCGCTCCTCGGCCTTATTAAAAATAATAACCTCACGCTACGCGCCCAGTGATTATTTTTGTTTTCGAGGTTCTGGCATTATCTTATATATAGTACAAATACCTGGGCGCAGGCGACCGCTGACATCATCTTTGCTTGATCTTTAATCAAGGAGGCGCGTTTCTCTACTGTTAAGTCAGCCGAAGACTGGGGTACAATGTTTTGAAGGAATACAAGTGGAATATTTCGCTGACAACACAACTCCACAAAATGAGCTCCCTTTAAGAGATATAAAAACACTATATTTTAGTAACTCTAGAGGGTTAAGTTGTTATTTTAAAAGAGAAGAGAATCATAACAGATATAGTAAGGTAAAAGTGTGCTTCAGCCGACGGGGTGTCCAGCTGGCCAGGACTTATCTCGGTTTTCGTTTCAAAGAGCCATTGACTATTTTCCAATTGCCCATAATACACTCTGTTTGCCCCCCAAATTTTGCATAACTTATTGTCTTAAAATGCTCTTGGGAAAATGCAATACTCCCAGGAGCATTTAAAAACAATGGTTTATGCAGAATTTGGGGGGCAAACAGAGTGTATTATGGGCAATTGGAAAATAGAGAATTAGAGGAGAATATGACGAACATATTAGGGACCTTACGAGCCGACAACGGTGACGCTAATGAAAACGTTGCAGAAAAATTTACAAAAAAGCGTGATGCACGCGAATAATAACCCGCGTTCGATATATTAAAATTCTAACATGTCTCCGAGGCTTTCTGGTCATTTTTCTATATTTGGTTGGGTTTTCATTGTGCTCAAGTCTCTTCTGGGAATTGCGAGACAGTGGAATCATTGTAATAGGCCATTTCCGAGTTTCCCCGGGCCTCTGTTTCAAAACGAGGTTGAGTGCTCGGCCTTTGATATGGAAATGATTTTTCATTCTCATGTAAATAAAACTCATTTTCACAAGAAAGGTTGTGCACCTAGCCTCATTTTGAAAGAGAGGGTTTTTGGAACTTGGAAGTGGCCTATTTTGACCCTAAAACGTCGAATTCAAGTTAGAATGATAAAATATCGAATGGAGGCTATTGTTGTTTTGCTTCCCAAATCTATTGTGTTCTGATCGTTCCCTCCGCTGTAACCGTCGTAGTATCCTAAGGTCCCTAGTCCTTAGGCACTCCGTTTTTTAAAAGGGTTCCTTGGAACAACTTAAAAGGCAGGAAAGAATTTCTAGGGGTGAGGGAAGTTGAGGGTCAATATAGCAAAACGGAAAGTTTTCCTTTGTCAAAGGCGAAGCCGATAACACTTTTTTTAACTTAAAAATGTACTCAGCTGTTATAGGAGACATTTGCGACACTTGATTATGTCATTTTAAGGCAGTCCATGATTAAAAGTGTCAAATAACACACACAATGTATGTTTATTTAAATTTCACTTTCTCTAGATAGGATAAGATCTACCAACTTATAATTGAAAATTTAAAAAAACACCTTAGCTAATAACAATTTAGCCTTCAATAATGCAAAATTCTGGCAATTAAAAGCGGCTGACAATAAAAAGCTAGCCTCTGGATATATACTAGTTCACATGCTAATTTTAAACTTCAAATATACATGTATATATTTGCATTTTCCATCAACCTTTAATACATATCTTCGCGCCTTCAAGGTAAGGCCTTTATGAGGCCTTGTTTGATCCGTTTCGACTCAGCATAAAACTCTGTATTTTAAATACGAGTTGTAGCGTTCGTCCCCGATATAAAGAAAAAATTATTTTGCAGCGTTAAGTAAACAGAAAAAAAAGAAACTGGTCCACTACAATAAAAACTACTAGTTTTTGCTTCAAGATAGTAAGGATCCTAATAACCCCTCCACGCCCCGAAAAAGAAAACTTAAAAACAAGCTCGCTAGGCTAAGACTAGTGCCACTGCTGCGAAAGGTCAACTGGAAATGTTATCTTATTTTAAAAAAAAATAAGTAAGTCCCCAGATAAAAGAGGATTGTACTAAACACGAACAGCAAGTTAAACGAGGAACCTCAACAGCCCATGTTGTATGTTGTATATAAATGATGCGGTTTTATCACTTCCTTCGAAGGAATATAAATATGTATTTTATTATGAATTATTTGTCCAGAGTACTCAAACCAATGCACACGAGCACAAATGCAATCAACACAGAAGCCTCCCGTTTCAGAAATCTATTTGCTCTTCGCATGCGATTTCATCTTTAGAATCTCACACCGGAGCTCTGTTAGCAGTATTTAGGCTTACTAAGAAATTCTAGCACGCGATAGTTTAATTTTCCACAACAAAGTTGTTACTTAGAACGTTTGAACTGCATATGAAATTTGTTGATAAGTTTTGCCTGTTGCTGCTTTTCATTTTGCATAAACACCACACCGCGAGATCTTTCCGGAATTAACGAGGACGCCGACGACAACGAGAACAGCAAAAAAGCAAAACGTTACATAACCAAAACAACAACTTTGCACGTGCATCACGCCTTATGTACATCATCCTTTTTTGAACATTTCTTTGACGTCGTTGCACGACTGTGAAGTGAAAATGCCTAGTTTCACTTCCGTAGCGTGTAGCAGCTGCTCGGAAGAGAAGTCACCAATGGTGCCTAACCCTGACCCCAAACAATACTGAAACAATTGAAAGAATGACAGGTCATTGTTTTCTGCGACCAATCAGGAGAGACCTTACAAGCAGCTCCTACACAACTGCTTCTTGTGGAGGACGTGCCACAAGACACGAAACTTGATACTGTCCTTTAGGAATCAACTCCAGAAAAATTTGCCAACATTTGACAAAAGGAAAGAGATGGAATAAACGCGAAGTCGCTCTTAAAGTGACGTTTTCGTAGCCGTCTTCGTCTTTGTTGCTTAAGCTCCCTAAATTATCATGATCTACGCCCGGCCTAACTAAAATATCCTGATAGAATTACTAGCATGTTCCGCACTTCTCTTCGAAGATCCCTCATGAAAATACAGTACAAAAACGGATTCATTGACGAGTTTATAAACACCAAAGACATGGTAAAGTTAAAAGCAGTTTCTACAGTCGTGCTACGAGCCACGAAGGTCGAAACCAAAAGTACACAAGTAAAAGGCAACACACAAATAAGGAAGACAATATAAATCAAAAACATATTTTTTGCTGATTTTTTGTACCCCGGCATCATTTCATCTAACTGGTTTTCTTTGTTCGGCGTTTGGTCTTGAGTTTTGGTATCTTGACTCGGTGGTGTGTCATCTTGCGAGGAGGCAGAAGTCAGGTTCAAAACTGCAACGGCTTGTTGCTGAATCTTTCGACGATGTCTTCGGACCGTAAACAATATGTTGGTATATGCGAACAGAGTGGCGATTAAAAACAGCACGAAGCCGGTGGCGGATATGATATAGTATGCTTTTAAGCTGAGAGGCCATGAAACGTTACCAGATGCACTTAAAATCCATGTGGAAACCACAGCGATCTTGACTCTGTTAACGGTAACAAGTTCGTTGTATCTAAGATGTAGATGAAGACCTAGATAGCGATCAACGCTTAGCAAAGTCATAGTCAAGAACGAAACTCCAGATAGCTGATTCGAAGCAAGGACAAAGGCTACACCAGCCGCGCAGTTAAGATTGGAGTTTTCAACAATACCAGCTATCTTGTAAACGACGTACAAAGGTTGCGCTAACAGTCCTACTCCGAAGTCTGATACAGCCAAACCGAAAAGGAGAAAAAATGTGGGAGAACGGAGACGTGGCCTTAGCAGAATTGTCGCCATTATCAGCGTATTTGTCAGGATTGCTACGCAAGAGAAAACACCGTTAATTACAGAGTTTATAAGGTAGACTTTATCCATGGTTCCTCGAGACTCCTTAAGAAATCTCTCCAAGAGAGAACAAGAAAATTGCGAATCACCTCGCGTTGCGTTCTCTAATGCACTCGTGTTCATCTTTACCTACAAGAGTTTCTTGACCTCCACGACTTTGCGCTAATCGAAAACGTTGATGTTCACAACTGAACAAATTTATCATAACCTTCTGCCTCTCTTGGTTGATTGCTCTTTACAGCTGTCGTACTAAGTGGTAACAAAACACCAGGGGCTTATAATAATTATTGCAACCCTCTAATAGTCTTCTGCTTGATATGATTAGCTGGCTTAATCGCAATTTAAAATACAATTTACAGAGGACAATAATAAAGTTTTGACTTATTAGGTGTATTTCCGTTTTATTTACTCTCTTAAAAATTAATATACTTTTCTGTTTTAACAAAATTCATCTTACTTTGAATGTGACAATGGAACAAAACATCTTGAAATGACGAGTCAAACTTTTAAACTTCACACAATTTTTAACAAATTCATACATGTAACTTTAAACCTGTTCACTGCGATAACTGGAATCTTTTGGTACACACCGCTTTCACGGTGTATCAAAATACACAGTTCAACAGCGATCCCCAATCAATTCGTTTTTTAAAACACGAACAATACCATTTGAAAAGGCTATTAATGACGTTTAATTTGGATGGTCACACCACAAGATTTTGTCGAAAGACACACGAGTAAGAACTTAGTTGTCTTTGGCCAAAAAAATTCAATGTAAGTTGAATGTATAGAGTGTAACGTAACGTCACGTCACCATTTTAGTGTTCTAAAACAATGAAACAGCGGCCATGTTGATAGTCTGCTACACAGCCGTTTTCAGTGTCGTCACGTAACGCTCCTCCCCACAAATTTTTCTATTGGGGAGGAGCGTTACGTGACGACTCTAAAACGGCTGTGTAGAAGACTACCATGTTGATGTTCCTTGAAGCTTTTCTCTCTGGATATATCAGTAATATATAGATTTAGCCAGGGCTAAAAGCGAAGCTCTGGTTAATAATACGTGTAAACTAAAAAAAAATAAATCTTGTTATGCTAAATGGGGGACGACAATGAAAATGGCTTCAAGACTAATAGATCTAATTAGCAAAAAAACAAATTGCACATGCAGCACACTTTTTCTTCTAATTAGCAAAAAACAAATTTGCACGTGCAGCACGCTTTTTTGTCTTTGCCTTGCCGCTGGTTTGCACTACTACAACGCTGTTTTGTACGACAGAAACGTCAAACTTCCTAGTTACACATTATTTTTATGGAGGAATTGTCGTATGTGCTTACCCAATATTTTGTTTCCAGTGTTCATGTTCGCTTTTATTTTTCACTGCCGCTCATTTTCACCTTGCTGGCCACTAGCAGTTCTCATTTTCTCACCGCCGCTTTGAATTTCCATGTTTTTCTTCCTACGAAATTCGTCTCCTTAAATTTCAATAACTCGCTCTAGCTCTTTCTCTGTTATCCACGTTAGTGTAAACATAAAAAATAACGCCGAAAAAGACACGACTTTGTTGTTGTTTTTTCTTTCTAAGAGTCCGGGCGGCCATGTGATTTCCTTCCAAATAAAGCCTTGAGTTGCATTTGCGTTACCATACCTGTTGATTGAGTTAGATTACATTGGTATGCCTGTGTTGCGGAATGTTGATAGCAGCTGTATTTCATTTTGTAGAGCCAGTGCAAAAAGACAGCAGGTAAAAACGTCACAAGATGACACAAAACTCTGTCAGCTTCAGCTATCAGTAAACAAGTCTTAGATGCTGCACACATTTTCCATTTGAATCCTCTTTGTAGCTCGCCTGTTAAAGGAGCTGTGTCACGAAATTCAGCCAAATTAGGAAATTACAAAATGCCCGTTAAATTAAGAGAAACATAAAAATGACCGCTTAAAACTTTAAAGGAAGGTTAAAGCAACATAACAGAAACAACAGATGCCACGGATGGGCAAAAATGAAGAAGATTGAAACGGATTGAAATTAGGGTTTTTGAAAACTGTTCAGCCTAACAGTTTTGCTTGAATTTCCATGTTTTTCTTCCTACGAATTTTCAATAACTCGCTCTAGCTCTTTCTCTGTTATCCACGTTAGTGTACACATAAAAAATAACGCCGAAAAAGACACGACCTTTTTCTTTCTAAAAGTCCGGGCGACCATGTGATTTCCTTCCAAATAAATCCTTGAGTTGCATTTGGCTTCCCATACCTGTTGATTGAGTTATTTTACATTGGTATGCCTGTGGTGCGGACGGACGGTCGCTCACTCGATCGCTCGCTCGGTGTACGGTCACGTGATTACCAAATTTTCTGGGATGGGTAGATTACCACATTTCCTTAGCTATGGGGCTCCGCCCACGCGCGCGCTTCGCGCGCGGGTGGAGCTCCGCTATTATTTTGCTCAAACAAATTTACAAAGCTGGTGGCTACGTGAGTGAAAACGCAAAAAACTTCGAACCTCTGAATTTACAACGGCCATGTTGAACTAACACGACAACATCATCACATTTCTACTTTTCAATGAAAGCATAAAAAAAAGGTGTCACGTAATCGGAAGGAAGGCCACAATTCCTTACCTTTAAGGAAGCTTCCGAAGTCAATGCACCATTGTTAGCGACAATTCCCACCAAATAACTAAAGTAAAGAACAAATCATGCAATTCAGAAGTAACGCCAAGGTACCCTTAACAATAATTGCCCGTGCTAATAGTATCTTACCTATAAATTTCAGATGTAACGCGCACTCTGATTGGCTGAAAAAGCGTGTTTCATGAGAGTACAGATCACGGCGCTAGAGCTGCCACGCCATCTGCTAATAATTTGTTTTAAAAATTGGAAAGTAATGCGCGGAGAATTTAATGGATTCTTTATTTATTATTCTATTGTAAAGCACTTAGGAAGCAGCTAGAGCACTCAAGAAGAAGGTGGAAACACTCGACAACGTCTCGTGTTTCCCGTACACTTCGTTTGGGCTCTAGCTGCTTCTTGCTGCTTTACGACAAAACAGAGCACAGACAAGGTTTTTTTATTTGTTAAACAACCCGACGCTACAACTGTTTATAAGTTGGTGTTACAACAAAGGTATCCAACCAAAGCCAAATGAATATCGATGGTATATTGCTCAAAACTTCCTGATTCGATCAGCGCCAGCTGGTTATGAAGAAAAGGCCGAGGGAAGTAAGCCAATAAGAAACGGCGAAATATTCTGAATGAATAGCGAATGGAGTTAACACCCACTTGCATCATGGGTGTCTCCAGATTGTGATCGTCCCGATCACCTGGATCGTCAATCTTGAGACATCTCAAGTGATCGAGATGTTATTGTGGAAACCGGTTATATTCATTGAGCTTCCCTGGCAATAGCCTGTGAATACAGCCATTTCTCCTCGCTTAGTTTTTGCCAGCAGAGAAGGTTGTATTCCCAGGTTATCTTGGTCCAAAACGTACCCATATATATGCGCAAATCCTGTTATAAGTGTTGATCCAAACTGAGTCTTAAATTCTTGAAACTGACTGCCATCCACTAAACGTGCTAACACCTATAAAATTAACAAAAGTCATAAGATGCGTTCCTTACATACCACATGAAACAAAACTTCTAAAACAACGAACAAACTAGCGAGCCTTTCCATGCTCCTTTGGCAAAAATTGCTTCATTTAAGGGAGGCTTACCGGTCGTTTCGCAAGAAAGTTGTTTCGCTACAAGTCGTTTCGCTAAAAAATGAAGTCGATTCGCTGCAAAGAATTCTGTTTTTGTTTTTGTTTTGTTTTTTTTTGTTTTTTTGTGGCGGGGGGTGCTGGAGTCGATATGAAAAGGAAAGAAATTAGGGTAGAAAAGGTGAACTAACTGGTATTTGCCTACTAATTATTATTACTACCGGTTAAAGAGCTTCAAACCTCTTTTCACCAGAAAGCCCTTCCAAAACAATTTTTTCTAAAAAAAAAAACAGCAACAAAAATATGGCTACTTTTGTCTACTCCATACTCTGTAAGCTTCCGTAGTCGTGCAGTGACAGCAAAGAAAGCATGGTCATACTTTTGCAAACCTTTTCCTCTCTTAACGTTCGTGTTGCTTTCCCAGTTGCACATCGTAAAATACTAGGGACAGAGGTTACTAGACAGTGAGTTCGCGCTGTTTTAAACTTTTACAAACCGTTTCACCGCTGTCTTTCCAAATGTAGGCCTATTGGCCAGAAGTTGAATCTTCACGGGCCGTAAGAAAGTTTAGGAAAAGAAAGAGAAAATCTGCGCCTTGTAGTTGCGTCCACCATACAACAAATTCATACAACGTGAATTTAGGAAATTTCACGTTGCGCCCGTGCCGTGACGATAAAGAAAAGTACCAAAAAGGCGTGCTGCACGTGCAGAGTTGCTGTTTTGCAAATCAATCTACTGCTTGTTTGACGTTTTCCTGGCCGAACCGCCTTCGTGCTTGCTTGAGCCATGCCACACTATTTTTGGGCCATGAGGTTTTTTCTTCAAATATCTGTGGGCAGTACAGAACGTGTATATTTTGGCTGTGACCGGCCTCCAAAGGTAGGAACGGCATGCATGTTCAGTTATTAGTTGTCGTGTAAAATTTCTTCGAGAGAGCGGCTTTATTCAAAGAAAATAGCTTGCATTGATGCAAAGCTCGCTTAAACAGCTTCCCATGCGTCAATAATTGACCACGGCAAGTGAAAAGTAAATTCTATTTTTTACTCTGACCAGTTACGAAAACAGTTCCCATAAAAGCCTGTAATTATGATATTTCTCTCATGGAAATTACCCCGGCATTAAAGTCCAGGACACATGTAAATTAAGAGTATAGCAAGTGAAGCATACGGACGTCTTTCAGCCAAATTCTCGGGAGCTTTTCAAAATATTTGCCCCAGGGTTTCTTTAACCCACACAGACGTTTCAGCTCAACTAGGTCTTGTTTCCACATACACGCACTATATACTGAAATCAACTGTCCCTGTTACAACCTGTTCCATTCACAGATTTTCTCAAGGACAACATATGCAATGTGTTATTAACTTTTGAGTCTGTGCACAAAATCCTCCCTTTAGTATTACGTTAAGATTAATCCTAATGAAACCTCTTCAGCAGTATTTTCACAAGGGACTATTTCAGCTATTTGTTTTCTATATTGCTCTCAACTTTTTGAGTCTGTGAACAAAAGAGTACGGTGTGATCATTAAAATGAAACCTCTTCAGAAGTCATTTCACATGGTACTATTTGTTTTGACTAAATATGTCGTCCTTAATTTTAAGCCTATGGGCGAAATACTATGGTGAGAGTATGGTCGTTTCGTTTCAATACAAAGTCGTTTCTCTACAAGTCGTTTAGCTGCGCAGTGAAGTCGATTCGCTGCAAAGATGTAAAGTCGTTTCGCTAAGTTAACTCGTCATTACCGTTTGTAGCTCATTCTAAATTGTTTTAAACTGTTTAATACAAAAAGTTGGTTGCAGCGAATCGACTTTATGATGAAGCGAAAAGACTTACAGCGAAACGACTTTGTAGCGAAAAGACCGTGACCGTTCGAATTAAACCCTTTCATTCATGTGGTTGTATGAATGTTTGAGTATGTGGTCACTATCCTATATTGTATTACCATTCAAATGAAACCACTTATCTTCATGTTTCTTGAATTTTTACTTTTGCAACTCTCAGGATTAAAAGAATTGACTGACACGCTTACCTGATATATTGGAAATTCCGAGCTTTCATACAGGGCCAAAACTGAGAGATCTTCTAAGTCATACAAAGGAGCACATACATCTGAAAAAGGACAGCAAGTAAGCATCAAGATAACTAAGTTGAATCTCTAACTGACTTAACTAACTTGTACTTAGGCTTGATTAGGTTACTACATGCACATGTAAATGCCTTGACCAAAATAATGACTGGAATACTTGCCTTACTAAACGAATGACTGACTTGACTTCTGATTTGACTTTAACAAGACAATAGAGTGACTGATTTGACTGACAGAGCAACTAACTAACATAAAAAGGTAAAGGCACGCAAGAGCCAAAGGCCCAAACGGCTGGAGCTTATCGCGGTTTTATTAGCATGAAGGACCTTAGAGTATTGCTACTCCCCCCTGGACGGGATGCTAGTCCATGGCAGGGTTACCCCCTAGCAGTATGTCGCCAGTACCCATTTATACACCTGGGTGAAGAGAGACAAAGTGGAGTAAAGTTCCTTGTCTATGGAAATAACGCGACGGGCAAGGCTTGAATCCCGGACCTCCAGATCCGGAGTTCGAGGTGTTAACCGCTCAGCCACTCACACCTCGACAACTAACTAACATGTTCTAATTGAAAATGACTGACTGAACTCAATAAAACAACTCACTGACAGACTGACAGACTTATTAACAGACCAATTAACAAATTGTACCAATTAGACTGACAACTGACAGACAAACTGAATCAATGAATGAATGAATGACTGGCCAAGTGACCTGCTGACCAATCACCATAATTCAACTTGCTGACTGACTGATCAACCAATTACTCACTGATTGTCTGAAAGACTAAATGTTATGATTTGCAACAACAATTTATAGCAAAACAAAGTTTTGCAACATTGCCGTGACATTTACTGGTTGCAACACTGTTCCAAAATTACAACACTGTGTTGACTGAGCTAAAAATCCTTGTTACAAATGATCCTGTGTAACATTACCTCAAGAGGCTAACTTTATGTACCTGATGGCATTATAGACTGATCCCAATTTAAAGTAGCAATGATATTTCTTGTAGTCTCCAGTGCTTCTTCTTCATCCACTGCAAAATGATCTGTACAGCCACTAACACTACATATGCACAAGGATTATTAATACAGGATCACAATAAAATCATCCCATCAAGATCACAATATAATCACCTACTTGACAAACATCTCAAAAAGATTGTATATTACATTATAAAAAAATATGTAAAAACCCTAAATGTGAAGGCAATTGCAACATTAGAAGAAATGCAAGGGAAGCAATACAGTTCAGTCCCTTCAAAAATAAACAATGACTAGGGGTTTGAGCTTTTGCTGAATTCACTTTGAAAATTGAGCTTAGTTGAGCTTAGAGCCAGGAGCAAGTCTTCCCCCATTTTGCTGAGCAGCATAAAACCTGGGTAGTTTCAAGTGAAAAAAAATATATATCCGAGAGCTGTATACTTTTTCTTACTGCTTTTGCTTGTCAATGAAAAAATAGTTACAGCCCAACATTAAGTTTTTGTTTACTAACCTAGAATGCATCATGGCACCACCAAGTTCCTCTGCAGAAACAACTTCACCAGTGGCTGCCTGGATGAAAATCAACAAGAACTATTAACCCTTATACTATTGTAAAAGGGGGAAATGTAAAAAGATTGTTAAAGTGCTTATAACCTAAAAATTCCAAATTAGAAGAACCATTGTAAAAGAAAAAAATATTTCATATAAACGCAACATTCTTAGTTTAGAATTATTTTTGATACATTCAATTTTGGTACACCATTGTAGGAAGGCTCTCTCTTCCTACAGCTGTAAGGACTTTAAACATGAGTAAACAAGTACAGAGTTCTAAAAATATTTCTTCCAATTCAGAAACTGAAATGGCAATACATGTAAGGTAAAACAAGACAGTCAGATGCCTTGCAGTTAAATACGACACTTAATTAATAATAATTATTATTATTATTATCTTTATTATTAACATTATTATTATAATGATTATTACCTTAACTAGAGGTGGACCACCAAGAAATATTGTTCCAATCTTATCAACAATAACAGCTTCATCAGCCATTGTGGGTACATAAGCTGCACCTGCCGTACATGATCCACATACAAGACAAATCTGCGTAAACAAGGAAAATTCAATATAAGATGTAGGTGGTTTAATGGTCCCGTTTGCAAAAAAGACAAAAATCTGGATGGTATCTCACCAGATTCATGCTAAAAATTCATGACTGGCATTTCTGCTAAACTGTTGGTGAAAAGCATTCTTAAGCCAAAATTGTGCTGGTCTCAAAACAGATATTTATTTAGCCTGAGAAATCAGCCAATATTTCACAATTGTACCATTGATTTCCCCACAAAATGACATCTGTGGAATGAGTACAAAAATTCCATACTGATGACTCATCACTACAAAGATCTGGGTTGTGCTTCCAATTTGCTAAAGCAAATTTTTAACCAATCGGAAGCACTGAAAAAGAGGAGATCCCGAAAAGGCTAAGAAACGTAGTGAAAAACCAGAGCCCTTTTAACAAACTGTATTGATTTACTGGTACTAAAAAATATAACCTCACGTACAATTGGAATTCCTCTCATTGACATCACAGCCTGATTGAAAAATGTTCGTCCACCAGTTTCCGGGAAAAGATCAGCCTGTTTTAAGACAGATTCATTCAGTTAAGTTAGTTAATGCAATCTGCTGGCTGATCTGCTGTGAGAGATATTCTACATGTATACTATAATACAGCTTTTATTTTTGTGAAAACTGGGACTGTATTTTGGACTGAAAAAATGGGGTGTTTCTAGGTGTTGTGGAAACTATTGTTGGTTAGCTGTTCTTTGGTGGTGTGTCGGTATTGTTCACCGCCTTGTTGATCTTTTGTATTATGCTATTTAGTGACTTTACCTATCTGCAACACTAAGCAACTAAGGAGGAATGGGATCTCTTTCCCTGGGACTGGAGAGAGAGTCACTGAGAAATTTCTTTAACTGGGACTATGATTTGTGAATACAAACTAATATTTCCCCTAAAAATTCTGTTCAAACTTTAGATGCGGCAATTTTCAAGTAAGGAAATAAAATTTGTTTTGTTCTTGGCAAGGGGATGTTCCTTTTTTTATCCAGCCCCCCATACACCCCCCACCCCCCTCCTCTAAGGTAGACAGGTTTTTGAACAGCTGAAGTTTTGATTTTTTCTTCAAACAGGCCAACAAAATTTCGACCCTTTGGACAAATCTTTCAAGCAAAAAGGAACCTTTTGGATTTCATTTTCAAAAGCGGGCCAAACAAAAATTTGAGGATTCAGATTCCGTCATCTTTAAGTGAGATGGGGCAGTGCCTCGATAGACACGCAAGAATATTTATTAGGAACGTTTTTTATTGTAACCTTACCTGTAAAGGTAGGAAGCCTCCACCAGAGTCTATAAGAAATATACAAGGAAGTTTGTTGGCTTCGGCAATCTCCTGTGCCCTTAGCTGCTTCATCACAGTTATGGGATAAACAGTTCCACCTTTAACAGTCGCATCATTTGCTATAATCATACACGGTTGCCCGGACACTTGCCCAACCCCTGTCACAACCCCAGCACTGGGCACATCACCATACTCAAGATCAAACCCTGCAAACCGCGACAACTCAAGGAAATCTGTACCATCATCTAGTAGTTTACTAAGCCTGTCTCTAACTAGGAGTTTTTTGTTCCGTTTGACGTGCCTTTCAATAGCTTTTTCACCGCCTCCTTGCACCGCTAAGTTAGTAAACTCTTCGTAAGACTTGTGCATTTTTTTTCTGTCCGGAAGTCTTGAAAGAAATGCTGGACTGTTCTTATCAATGGAGCCATCAAGGACTTTGAACCTAGTTTTACCAGATGCTACTCTTATCCCTATAGTTTTAGAGAGCTGGGAAACGAGTAGTCTGGCTGATAATCCACGCATATGAGAAATC
>CALNXI010001105.1:66270-76270 GCA_942486025.1 Porites evermanni | reverse complement strand
GACCTATTACAGATAGGATATAATACAAATTTGGCTCCGCGTTGTTTCAAAAGTTGTAAGGGAAATAATAATCCAATAAGGTTATCCACTGGATGGAGATTTATCCTGTAGATATGTACAGTACCGCAAGTGATCCCGAAAGGAAAATCAGAAAAGCTCAGAAAGGCTTGGACTTAAGGTGGCTCGATACAGTTTTTCAGGGTCAATACCTCCCAAGTTTGAGCGTAAACTACGTCGCCATAAACAAAGATTTGGAAAAATTAACACCACAGTTGTATTAGATAAAGATGAAAATTTGTTATCATCAGGGTTAGAATGACATCGGAGTTGTCATAGCAACGAAATGACGCCATTACCTATTTTACTTCCAACAGTATTTCTCGGCACTGGGAACTGTTCTTCCCAAATCGTTTACTGGAGCTTTTACCTACGATAGCTGCCTCGATGTTCGTGAAGTTTAAGCGAAATCTGTAAGAGCGTTATCGAGATATTTTGGGATGAAGTTTTCCTGGTTAGAAATATGGTAAAAAATTGACAATCTTGATGTTCGACTGTTATCTGTACTAAACGAAGCGCTTTTGACATGCAATTTCACCTCATAGTAGTTTCAATCTTTTTAAAAACGTGTGTGAAAGATCATGGAGATACCTCCAGCCGATTGCTAGAAAGAAGGATTTGATTAGTACGTATCGGGGCGCTCTTGTTAGCCGTAATGTAAACATTTCGGTCTACTTTAACAAATTAGCGAATAATTTTTAAACCGCTCGATAAATTTTCTAAAAAATTTAACAGTGTTGAGATAAACCGTCCTTTTATTTGACCTCTTAGTTTCAAGATCATTGATATATTGTACGATAGTAAAATAAGGGCTACAATTCGCTAATATTTTGTCAGAAATTTTGTCTTTACAAGTGAGAGCCTTTTATTATTCAGGGGTATTGTCTCAAAGTTTCATTTTCACGTGAACAGCAGTAACTAACAATGCATTTGACATATGCAAAACTGCTAGCTATTGTTATGCACGAAAATATGAAACTTGGAGACAATACCCCTGAATAATGAGAGGCTCTCACTTGTAAACACAAAATGTCTGACAAAATGTTAGCGAATTCAAGCCCTTATTTTACTGCCTTACAATATATCAATAATCTTGAAACTAAGAGGTCATATAAAAGGAGGGTTAATCTCAAGATTCTTAAATTTTCTAAAAAATTTATCGAGCGGTTTAAAAATTATTCGCTAATTTGTTAAAGTAGACCGAAATGTTTACATTTCCGCTAACAAGAGTGCCTTGATACATACTAATCAAATCCTCCTTTCTAGCAATCGGCTGGAGGTATCTCCATGATCTTTCGCACAGGTTTTTAAAAAGATTGAAACTACTATGAGGTGAAATTGCATGTCAAAAGCGCTTCGTTTAGTACAGATAACAGTCGAACATCAAGATTGTCAATTTTTTACCGTATTTCTAACCAGAAAAACTTCATCCCAAAATATCTCGATAACGCTCTTACAGATTTCGCTTAAACTTCACGAACATCGAGGCAGCTATCGTAGGTAAAAGCTCCAGTAAACGATTTTGGAAGAACAGTTCCCAGTGCCGAGAAATACTGCTGGAATTAAAATAGGTAATGGCGTCATTTCGTTGCTATGACAACTCCGATGTCATTTTTACCCTGATCATAACCAATTTTCTTCTTTATCTAATACAACTGTGGTGTCAATTTTTCCAAATCCTTGTTTATGGCGACGCAGTTTACGCTCAAACTTGGGAGGTATTGACCTTGAAAAACTATATCGAGCCACCTTAAGGTGACTCGACCCAGTTTTTTTGAGGGGGTACCATCCTACTTTGAAGCTCTCTGGTATCCCCACCTTTAGTTTAATCGTAAGTCTAACACCTAGAATGGATAACATATAGATCAATCTACAGTATAACATAAAATTTTTGGTGATCGGAGTAAATGTCACGTGGTTATAATGCCACGCCCCTTTGAGGTCTGAGTCGAAAATCTGCTGTTGCCGGCATTTTTTCGTGAAAATCTCTCGGCTACACATCGTGCGCATTAGTGCCTTGCGCTGAACAGAATTTCACCAAAATCGCAAAGACCCAATTCGAGAAATTCAGCGGTTTCCAAATTTAGGTCATAATTTATGCGAAAATGATAAGCAAACTTAACACGGATTATATCTAACAAACTATGAGATTCATCTCTTTATTTTGGGCATCGTTATAACAGATGGGTCCTTGCAAGTCAGCAAAACGCTTTAGGGCCTTGTAAATGCGCGCGATTTCGAGCAAAGCAAACATATAGAAATTATAGTTTTCGCTATTTGTTGACGTTTGTCAGCATTTAAGAGTCCTCGCGAAAAAAGCATTTTCTTAAAAATTCGTAGTTTTTTTTCCTTCAAATTTTTTCAGCGCCACAATTGATTAACTAACTACTCGGACTCTGAATTTCATGGTCATTGAAAAACTGTGACATTACCTTCTATAAGCCCAAACTTGAGTAAACATTGAAGATTTTTAGCATTTTGGCTGAGTTTGTGCTTTGGGAGTTGTCTATTGTTTCTAGTCTGTCATGATACAGCATTCTTGTTCAGCACGCGTGCAATGACCGCGCTTGGCTGACTTCCGAATGCTCACCGAGATATAATAATTTTGGTACAGTAGAGGAAATGACTTGCAAAAAAATTTATACTAAGCTGCTGTCTCTTCGATCAAAGCCTCCGCCGACTTGTGAGAAAAGCCTCTTAAATTTTGGCTACCAGAAGGATGATGTGAGAATATTATATCTATTGCCTTTTGAAGTAATAAAAGAAGTAAAGCTATCAATGTTCCGGTACAAAATTTTTCACAATATTCTGTGCACTAAGAGCTTATTATTTAAAATGAAGAAAGAAGGCTCCCCACGCTGCCCTTTTTGTCCAGCAGATCACACCATCATTCATCTTTTCACTGAGTGCGCGCAAGCCACTGGAAGGAGTTTCTGGATTGGGCCTCGCGCATGGTATACTCAAAATTATCGCTTTCAATAAAAGAAATTATGTTTGGCATTATTAATAACGATTCTAAATTCTGTTTAGTCCTCAATCATTTAGTCATTATAGGAAAGTATTTTCTTTACGTAAAAGCTCTTAACGGTAAATTTTACATCTTTAATGATTTTCTTCCCTAGCTCGTGATAAAATTAGTCTAGAAAAATATATCTCTTGTACGACTGGCCGCGAAAAAGATTTGAGAACAAAATGGTCTGTTTTTTCGTCTCTTTTAAATACGTATGAAATTCAGCTTACTTAACTGATCGCGCTCCCAGTTAATTTTAGTTACCACTAATGTTTTTTATTGTGTTAGGTTTCTTTTTTGTCAGCTTCAAGTTGTAGTTTTCGTTTTGTTGCAGATTGACTTTTGTGAATGTTAACTGTACGTGTGTTGGTTCAATAAAGTTGTATTGGAAAAAAAAAACCTTTAAAACGTAGACTTTCTTCCAGTTACAGTGACAGGTATGGAAAACGTAACGAAACACGGTCCCCTGTCCCCGGCACCCCGCGGGCACTTCATTATATCGGGATTTTCCGGCTGTGAATGTAATTACCTGTAACTTGGTATACGGCAAAACCAACGGTTTTCGTCAAGTACACATAAAAAAGTGCAGACTGATGAACGATCAGTTGTGCGTTTTCCTTAGGGCTACTTTGTTCAAAACAAACAAGACTGTGTACATCGTAGTAAGTGATTCGGATGGTGTAAACACACTGCTCAGAACTGTTGTTTGATCAATGCAATATTGCCTAAAGGCTTGTCAGCGGTCTTTATAACGAAAGAAACCTTGATAACAAGGAGCTTGGGATCAAGTCAATTTTACACCTTACATGATTCCTGCGACCCTATTGGCTAATTGTTCGCTTTAAACAATGGGAGATTAGCTCAGCAGCAGAATTAAAATATATTAAAATACGATGACCGCTTAGTGCGTGAAAATCGGCAGAGTTACATCTTTTGTATAAAAATATATCCGTGTGGATTTCATACAAGATGCCTTTACTGAGTCTCTGGACAGCCAAGTACAAGGAGCAACTACTCACTCTCCCCACCCATGAAGCTTATGACTAGTCAATCACTTCCCGCAAGCTCTGCTAGTGATATTAAGATTGTGAGTCACAGCATTGATTTGGCTGGACTAGCCCACAGGAAAAATTCTCTGACTTTGCTCTGCTTTCTGACATGAAACTCTAATCAAAGTGACAAAATCTCCCCTCCCTATCCCCCTGGTTCTGACACAAAACAAGTCAGCCACCCACCCACGGATAGGTCTGGGCTCTCTGCTGACACCTAGCAAGACGGCAAGCCCCCTGGTTTTTTGCGGCTACAAAGCCCGTGTTCAAGCATAGTTATTAGAGGAGACTGGTTATGAAAAGCGGCAAACATCAATGATAAAAACAACAGTGCTGCAGTTTATGTTGGAAGCACCCTGAAAGTGCACAATCCTTTGTTTTCTGTTGGCAAATTGTTACGGAATAAATTAATGCAACGTTTTTATTGGTCAATACAATCAAAATGATAGGAATTCTTTTGAACGTTGTGCACTTTCAGGTCCACAAAAACATATAACAAAGGAGTCTGACGGGTTTCATAACCATTCCACTCAATTAACTATGGTTCAAGCGAAAACTTAGCGAGCACCTTTCAACAAGGGCTCCTGATTTAAGTTGATACAGAACTGCTCAAGGACTAGAGCGAGATTACCATTTGACTAGGAATTTTATTACAATTTTGTTTCGTACTACAAAACTGGCTCTGAGTCTAATCCTTTGTTGATAAATTGTACTTCCATTGTACTTCTGGTAAATATTCGGGTAGCCTTATTAAAAAATAGGACGCCTTTACAAACTGTGTATGTTTTGTAGACCCCTATATCACCTACATCACATACCTATAATGCAGGAAAAGCAACGTGCCAAATGAAAGCATTAAACAGTCCTTCTAAGGTTAAAGGGAAGTTTGCGATTGTTTACAGTCTATTTGAATTACAATGGCAAACTTCCCTTTATTCTACGAAAGAGAGGAAGTAACTGTGTCTCACACCCACTAGCAATCCACTCTCCGTTTCGCAGAAATCACGCAAAATTTACATTTTTCATGTCTTTTATTATTCAAACAAAAAACTACCAACTTGGATCATTATTTATCAAGCAGAATTTTAATAAGTAGAACTGTGAAGTTTCGTGACAATTGGCCTCAAACTAATTTAAATGAGGGCTTCGACCTTGCAGAATTTTTACTGTTAACAATGAAATGTATGGGGCTGGTTTTTTGTCTACATCAAAAATTTACGAAAAATGCAATTGTACCCAACATCGATGAAGCAGGTTATAGAGCGGAAAGAGAGAGAGTGTTATTCAAGGATCTTTCTTGAAGTGTAGGTTATAACAGGAAGTAATTAAAATTGGTTAAAGAGTTGGAAAATAGTCTTGCAGATTTTGTGATTTGCCTGGAACTTAAATCATCCCACTAAATAAAGTATTTACTTCTCTTCCATTGTTATGACACAAATGCTTTAATATTCAAGGATCAATTGCATGAATTAACTATTAGTAAATAGCGTTTCCCACGATGGAGGATGAGTCAACTGTAGAAATTCATGCAATTAAAAAAAGCAGTACAAATTGGGTTCAAAGTAACAAATTGCACCATATAAGCGGAATAGAATGTTATGAAATATAAAGCACTTACTACATTCCTTTCAGTTATCATGATCTGTTTGACTTTAACTAATGGGTCACTAATGGCTTTAGTAAAATCACCGAATCTGTCTTGGCTAAGTTCTACAAACAGCTATTCATGCGATATTTCTATATTTTAAAAAGTAAAAGTTGAGAGTCACTAGTTCCTAACGGCTTGAATAAAAACACTAAACAAATCCCAAAGAAATACGAGAATTTCTACGTCTTACAAATCTTCTTCTTCATCATCTTCTTCTTCACTCTCTTCTTCCTTTTTTAGTTTGCAGATGTTCAGGTTTTCAAAAAGATCAGGAAGTTTCAAACCTTTCTTCTTAGTTGCCTTGCTTAATACTTCAAAATACTCCTTCTTGACTGAAAAGCGGTTGCCATCTGAATCTCCTTGTACAAAACGTCTCAGAAGCTGTGTGAATTCCTCGTCACTTTTGCCCTCGAGGTTGTTTATTGAACGCACGATGCAGACCACATGGATGTAGCCTTGAAACAGATTTATTACGTCAGGAAGTCGTTTAGCGCGAAAGGTTGTAGTAATCTCAACGACCTGAGTGAAATCGGAGTCGATTATCAACATCATACTGGGTAAAAATACTTCATGATTTGCTCCTACGGACCTGAATTCATGTTCAATGAGAAAGTGTGGGTAGAGATGGTCGTACTTGCTGTAATACCTTTTTGCCTGAGCCGGGGTCTGTGCCAGTGTGAAATTCCCTCCATGCGCTTGGTTTTGCTCTTGATAATGCAACGTTGCCTTGTTTCTTGACTCAGACAGAGCTCCAATCTTCGGCCAATGCTTTTCATCGACGTTTGTCGCCCGTAACATACACATTCGTGCAACTGCTGAGGCGGTACGTGCAAACGATTGAATACAACTTTCATTTTCTGCGCCAAATAAACATCTGTTGTCGTCATGCGGGTTATTGCTTCGGATTCGCGGTATCACTGCAGTTTGATGATGCGTGACTTGCAGGCGTCTTTGGGCATTCAGCTCATTCAAAGATCGAAGAACTATATCAAAGGAAGGATCCGTTTGCACAAAGATGGTTTTTTGAGCCATGTTTACTTCGTTTTCCTTCGTCTCAGTAGCCGCACCCAGGTTACGTTCAAGTTCACTGAGTCTTCTCGCTTTACCATAGAAACGGAAATACGCACTTCCGCCCACATCTTTTATAGGCTGTTCCAGGCTCTCAGATAGTAGGGCAGACGCGAAAGTGAAAGGCACGCGAAAAGTTGGCGGGGCGAGAAAAAGGAATTAGTTTCCTCCCGTTTTATTCTCGTGTTCCGGTTTTCTCAATTCAGCGGATCCGACTTTCTTGGAGCCTGGAACAGGCTACATCTTTTGCAACACAACAAGATAGCTCGACTTCCGGCACAACCACTTTTTGCGATGGAAACATAGGGCAAGTAAGTTCTTTCTTTCTTTCGTCGACATTTGTCTGTTATTTACACATGTAAGTTCTTAGGTTACTTGATGGGGCAGTGCCAAACTCCTTTCACCTTTGTTGGTTACCAATGGATAGCAAAGTGGATAAATAATAGTAATAATACAAACCGAATCTAAATACAATAATCTCACATGGAACGGTAACTTATTCCACTATTTTGGAGCAGCAAAGGAGTATGCCCTATCAGCATAGATTTTTAATTTAGCCACGGGCTCGTCAAGATAATGCTTGTTTGAAGATCGTAAAACGCGGCCTGAGTTCCTATACTTCAGCAGATCTTTGATAGCTAACTGCTTGACCGTTTAGAGCCCTATAAGTCAGTAACAATATTTTAAAAATAATTGTATAGCGCGCAGGGAGCCAGTGTAAAGATTGGATGTAATATGATGCCATTGATCACGGTATATTACTTGAGAGGCTTAGGTCTGCATTTGGAGTTCGGGATACGGCACTGACCTGGTTTGCATCATATTTAAGTCGCAGAACTAAGCAAGTTTCAATCGACGGCACACTCTCAACGAAGTTTGATTTGGAATGCGACGTACCTCAAGGTTCGTGCTTCGGGCCTTTGTTGTTTGTTGTCTATGCTAGCAGGATATATGAAATTGTTGGCAAACATAATTTAGAGATCCACTGCTATGCGGACGATAGCCAACTATATTTATCCTTCTGTCCTAACGATAATGCTAATCAAGAGGCCGCCTTGGCTAGCTATAGGCTCGAAAGGTGTATTGAAGACATTCATAACTGGATGCTGAACAACAAATTGAAACTGGACGATGATAAAACTGAATTCATGATCATTGGCACATCGCAGCAACTAGCTAAAGTATCTATTAACAGCCTTCGTGTTGGGACTGCAACTATCACTCCTGTGTCGTCTGCAAGGAACTTGGGCTCGTGATTTGATTCTAAGCTGACGATGGCAATCCATATTTTAAAGACATGTAACTCCGTCTGCCTTCTATTATTTGTATAATCTGAGACATATAAGAAACTATCTATCTTAAGACAACACCAAGACTCTGATTCATGCCTTTATTTCAAGCAGAGTCGATTACTGTAACAGTCTTTTATATGGCCTGCTGGAGTATCAACTCAATAAGCTACAGCGTGTGCAGAACATGTGTGCTAGATAAATATGCAATGAAAGTAAATATTGTCACATTACTCCTTCTTTAGTAGATTTACATTGGCTGCCTGTAAAGTTCAGAATTGAATTTAAAATCCTGTGATCGTTTTTTAAGATTTTTAAGGGCTTAGCACTCTTGTACTTAAGTTTTTTAATTACTCCAAAGCCTGTATCAGAATATAATTTAAGGCTGAAGTTCTAGCGACAGTACCCTACTTACCTATTAGAATGTTAATTAAGCCCAAGGCATATCTTCGTGAACGGGCCTTTCTGTTTGCTGCACCTAAGTTATGAAATGCTGCGCCAAGATTTATCAGGGAATCCATTTCAATTGACACTTTGAGCCACGTTTCGGTCTGAATGCAAGAAGATCAATATTCCTGTCTACAACGAAGTCTTTCAGTACGCTAGATATGTTCCTAACCGACCTGGAGTTCAACAAACAGAAATCGGTAGCTTTAAAAGTATCACGATTGACAGCTCAGCTCGGAGTGGAGGTTTGCATCTCTTCGAGATTATTACGGCTAACAGCCTCGTTGGGAAAAAAGTATTTTGGAACATCTGTTAGAAAAAGCAAAAATCATCAACACATTGTCGGCTGCGGGCTTGGAAGTGCAAAGAGCAGCGATTGAACGAAAAATTTAAGACGATCAACTGGATTAACGCCGTGTTACTGCAAAAAAAAATTATTTCATAATTAGTCCATAGATGCGAGTGAGAGCACTTCCTGAAATAGTTATTGTTTGATCTGAAATAACAGGATTTTGCTGACATCTCGCCATTCATGTTTTAATACTCACATGTGAATTTTGGATTTGTGCAGGTGATGTCTCGTGCACAGACTCGTACCCAGTCGCTATTTAATTGTTTTTTTAAGTGTTTTTTGGGATGAGAGAAGATTGGGGGTCAGGTTGAGGCGCGCGCGTGGTCTCATGGGAAGGGAAGAAGGACAAATAGCGACTCACTTTTTTTCCTTCTCCCCTTCCCATGAGACCAGGCGCGCGCCTCAACCTAATCTCCAATCTTCTCTCACCCCAAAAAACACTTAAATAGCGACTGGGTACGAGTCTGTCTCGTGCAGGTATGTTGGGAAACGACTCCGACAAAACATCTTGCTATATTTATAGTATATATATTTTTTTGATCTTAAAAAAGCAAAACATTCCACAAAAAACAGAGGACATAACATTTCTTATCACAAGACCATTTTTTAACATAAAAGAGATAGCAAAGGGCTGAAGTTATAGGAAAAAAAAGGCACCTTTTTTCCCTTTATTAAGGTGACTCGACCCAGTTTTTTTTAGGGGGTACCATCCTACTTTGAAGCTCTCTGGTATCCCCACCTTTACTTTTATCGTAAGTCTAACACATAGAATGGATAACATATAGATTAATCTACAATATAACATAAAATTTTTGGCGATCAGAGTAAATGTCACGTGGTTATCATGCCACGCCCCTTTGAGGTCTGAGTCGAAAATCTGCTGTTGCCGGCATTTTTTCGTGAAAATCTCTCGGCTACACATCGTGCGCATTGGTGCCTTGCGCTGAAGAGAGTTTCACCAAAATCGCAAAGACCCAATTCGAGAAATTCAGCGGTTTCCAAATTTAGGTCATAATTTATGCGAAAATGATAAGCAAACTTTACACGGATTATATCTAATAAACTATGAGATTCATCTCT
>CALNXI010001105.1:32950-52419 GCA_942486025.1 Porites evermanni | reverse complement strand
AGCCTAGCACGTGTTTGAGGGAAATGCTTTCATTGGCCAATGGGCCTCAAACGTTACAAGAATTTGACATGACAAACTAAAGGCAGACATGACCAGTGCACTGACTCTCCCAGACCAGGACTAACGGAAGGTACAACGCTTTCGCAGCACCCTCCCCCACTAGGGATTGACATGGAGGCCCCTTTCCAACCCATGGCGAGTTAGCTCAGGGACTGAACTTGCCTATGAGACCAACCAGGACAGCAAGCCCCCTATGTTTTTTCTCACCGCAGTGACCAGAAAGCTGGCTATCGCCAGCTTTCTGTGCGAATATTCTGGTCCATTTTGAGGTATGTTTTCAAAAATTCGGCTAGATATATATATATATGTATTTTTTTTTCTTCCTTTGCTCTTTTATTTTCTTTTGTTTTGTTTTGTTTTGTTTTTTTCTTTTTGTCATCTCGCTTTTTTTAGCCTAGAACTATGATTAGTACGACTATCTAATATACTTATTTTAAGATTTACTGTAGCTCTGCCATTGATTTTCCCGTGTGTAATTATGATAATATTTTGTTCTAATTATCTAACTGAGGGAACCCATTCCTTATAAGCCCGGTGGCTTCTCTTGGGCTTCCTCGCCATGAGAGTTAAGGTAATTAGATTTTATTTGATTTGTATAATTTTTTTGGCAAACAAAACAATAAACAATAAACATGCTGTTTTTCTGGATAGGAAGCCTTGAAGAAGGGTTTACGTGGACGATGCCTAGTTTGTCTTCCCATGATACTGGCGAATTTATTCTTAAAAAATCGTACATTCAAGGCTGATGTCTGTTTTCTAAAAAAATAACAGAGTTAAGTCTAAATGAATAATGACACGAGTAAGGTGACGCCTTGTGTAATGAAATAGGTGGTTTTTGTCGCGCAGTGGTTTTAGGGTCTTCGTTACCTATCTTCACCGGGAAGTGCCTTTTTTTTCCTTACTGGCTTATAGCGAGTAAAGCGCTAAGTCAATGCGTGAATAAGCCCTTATGTAAGACCAAGTCTTGCAAGACCTCAAGAACCGACGTTCGACGGCTTGTTGAAACGGGTCGAAATTTTGTATTGGGTTGCCTGTGGCAATGCCCAGTAGTCGTCTCCACGCCAACTAAATAAAAAGACAAAATGGCGGACGGATATAAAGCATGGCATGTTCCGCCCCGTCTGCTAGGGGGTCGATCATTCTACTTTTGAGATAAGGAATGGGTGATTCTTGATAAAGGGAAGAAGGGGGTCATTTGGGTTAAGAAAAAAATTAAAATAAATACTTCCAAACAAAATTGTTGCTGGGAATCCTATATTTCAAGTTTTCTCCAAGTTGCTTGTTTATTATATCGAGATACTATTTTACTTAAAGACGCTCTCATAAAAACGAAAAACAAGGTACACTGAAAGAAAAAATAAATTGAGTAGGTAGTTTAAATCAGTCCCTATTTCGAAGTAAATGTTCTTGTAGTTAGGATTAAACTAACAGGCCTCGGAATAGACCTCTTTAGTTTGTATGTTTTGTTTTCCCAGTAGAGGCCACAGAAGAAATTTATTCTTTGTCTTTTCATAAATTACTCGTACGTATGCAAGTGAATAAGACGAAATTTGAAAGAAACAGTTCTTTAGAGTATTATCACATGACCTTTATTGGGAAAACAAAACCTACAAGATAAAGAGGTCTATTCGATTTTAGACAAACTTAAGCAAAGGGCACACATACACCAACCCACGGCCTGGCCTGTACCTCAAGCATGCGCACAGCCATATATTGCTCAATTTTAATATATTCTCTTTTTAGACTCACCATTTAATACTATCAAAGTAAGTGAACCACTTTAAATAATAATTATATCCAATATTTGGAGACGTTGGGAGTTGAAAACTGTATTTAACATAGTCGAGATCTGCTATGGATACTCAGTAGGGCTTTTTTTCTTTTTCGAGAACTTTGCAGAGCTTGTTGGTTTTTTTTTTTTGTCTTATTTATAAAGAGCTCTATATTCAAAAGTACGTGGGTTGTCGTTCAAGACTGAAATGCTGAGATATATTGACATTTGTAATTGAAAAACATTGTTATGAGAGAACGAGGTAACTATGAAGGATGCATGTACCCTGCACCAATCCAGTAGTCATGGTCACCGTTGGGGCGCCACGGACATAGCAACCCTTTCCCACCATTTGATTTTGTTTTCAGCTTGTCTTAGAATGTTGCAAATTTTCAACCCTGTCCACTGAGAGATATAATTCTCCCAACGCTTCTTTTGTTGGCCCCTTCTTCTCCCTCCTTGCACTGGATGCATGCGCAATACTGTAAACCAACTGGTCCTTACAAAAGAACTACTTATGATCAAAGTATAGGCTACATTTATGGTCAATCATTACCATTAAGCACACATGTCTTCTCAGGGGACTATTTTTTGAAGACAGAACTAATAAAAACAGCTCTCTTGTGTTTAATTTACGTCAGCTGTCATTGATTGGATACACGGAAGTCAACAGATTTCCAAATGTACGTCTTCTGCGATTCCATAATTGTTCTTGTGTTTGTCAAACAATTCTCTCAACGCTGTAACATAGTGCGAATGAAGATTATCTATCTCCTCTTTTGAAGGATTCTCGACTCTGTTGACTTTCAAAGGTGCACCAACTGGAAAAGAAAGAAGAATAAATAGTGATTTACATCACGATAATGCCTTAAAACAACATTAATATTAGCCCCCTAAGCTTATGATTCTTAATGAACTTTGAGCTACCGCAGGAGCAAAGCACAGAGCAACCACGGTAAAAAAAATAATGAACTACCGGTTAGCGCCAATATCGCTGGCACGTTTCGCCCCTTGTAAGGGAATTCAAGACAGTCTTGGATTCTGGATTCCACGCCGTGGATTCCAGTCTTTGTAAGTGAAAATTGGATCCTGGATTCCAATCTTTTGTGGGATTCCGGATTTCATGAGCTGTATTCTGGAATTCCGGAATCCTAATTCTTTTACCTCGGTTGACACATGCATTTTGTTGTAAAGTAACCAAAGTATCTGAGATCAAAATACTAATCCTAGATTCTTTCTCCCAATGATTGCACCACAGTATGCTCTAATATATTTTATTTCTTAACTTACACACAGTGTGAATAGGTCTTCTGTGAGGTAGTAGTCCAAACCCGCGGCCATAGAAGAGAACTGGTGCTACTCTTGTGTATTCTTTCATCTTTGTTTGCCACTGACGCAGGGATGACCCAGCCGGGTTACTTACTTGGTCATACAGGTCATTTTCTCCAAAGGAGAACACTGGAACCAGGGAGGCTCTGAAATAAAAACAATTGTTACTAGATTGTTGCTTTCCTCTGCAAAGGTACACAATACAGCGCCGATGTAAAGCTGGTTAAAAGTTTACTGAAAGAAGTTTTGGAAGAGGAAAGAGAATGAAAGATACATGACTCGCCATATACCAGTCTGCTTTCAGAGACCTTCTTTGTGTTGTCACGCAACGTTCTTTCTCACACCATTGCGTAACGACACAAAGTCATACTGATCTAAAAAGTTTGTTAACAGTTTCCAGCAGGAATTTTTAGAAGAGGAATGATGCCCCAAGACTCATTTAGATTTAATCTTTGCTCAACCGAGAAAAAGAGCCTATTAGTTTCCATGGTAACTAACCTTAAATTTAGGCTAAGTCAAGAAGTCCGAAATTGGCAGACTTACAGTCATGCGTGTACAACAAAAGTTTAGATTAGGCTACTAAAAACTCGTCATCACATTAAAAGGGGCAAAAGTGCAAAACTGACACAAAATTTAGTTTAAATCGATTTTTAACCTTACCCATTACTTAACGCAAGTTTTATGAATCCTTTCCTTTCCTTTAGCGTTAATTTGACGCTGCCAGGTCTTGCTTCCAACGCTTCGGCAGCTCCTCCGACAACAATAATGACTGAATGTCCAGGGCCCATTTTCGTCAAAATATATTCGATACTGCCCTTGTCAACAGAACACACCCCCGCTGATAGGGTGTACTCTCGAATAAAGGGGACGTTGAAATTCATTGAGAGCGTCAGAAGATGAGGATAAATCCCTGGGAACTTTTCTGAGAAGCCGGTTGCCTCCCCGCAGAAGTTGCCCTGTGCTCCCAAGCCCATGATCCCGTGTGGATGGTAGCAGAAGATGTAATTGTCTTTTGGATCTAAATCCGTCGTTTTCACCGACTGAATAGGGAAGTAGTCGCAATAGTACCTCCACATATTCCATCTTCTCACTATCTGTAACGCCTGTGGATAGCCTCCTCGAGATGGCGTTCGAGGGTTTAAAATAAAGACCCAGCCGATGTAGAGGACAGCTAAAATTCTGGTGTATTCATTTAACAGCAGAATTAAGAGCAAACAGATGCCCAAAATACCGCCGAAGAGAAACAAGCAGACTTGGAAAAGTACAGCTAATGCCTGGATTTCTCTCGTTATACTCGCAGCAATTTTTTTAGGATCCCAAATTTCTTTCATCTTTGAAAACGTTTCGAGTATATAAGGGTATGGTGTAATATTTCTATAATAAGGAACGGTTTTGTTTTGAACGTGCTTTGTGTGGAGTCATATGTGGGAAAACGGAAGAGGCAAAGTTCAGTGAAAATAAAGAACCAGGATTGGTAACCGCTGGTCTAAGGATACGGAGCCTGAAGATCGAACAAGTAGCAAGGATTTTTCCGGGTGGAATAGCAATTAAAAATAGCCTGTTTTCTGTGATTTCAATATTTAACTGTGGCAAGACATGCAGCAGACATTGTTAAGACTAATTAAACTTATTCGCGGGGTATAAACAAGGCAAGTCAAAACTCCTCCACATGAATCAAACCTTAGCCAGCTCTAGCTGACATAGTAGTCAACACCCAAACATGTTGCTTTATTATTGTTCGATACGTATGCGGTATGTGAGTAACACACCGTATCGGTCCTGTTCCGCGATATCCTCAATTTAATGCAAGACTACAGCCAATTACGTTCTGGCTCTTGAGCGGGAGGTTCACCTTGTGGAAAAGCTGATAAAATATAGAACACAATAAGAAGCCTTTCGCTTTTCTGTGCCCCTTCAAGTCTTCTATTTCACGTCCTCTTATTATGAGGCTATTCGGATACCATTTGGTTAAAAAAATGTGCACGCAATATCTGGAGTTTTTGAATTTCTGAGCCATGAAAATCCCCCTAAGATGGCGTTGATCTGCATCATAGAGACCCTCATTATCCTGCAGTTCATTGTCGACGTTTTATTTTTACAAGCCTGTTGGAGCACGGCTTTGACGTGCCCGGTCGCGTGGATTAACCGCACGTACAGGCGAATCTTTGTTTACTCTGTTTTGCCTCATTAACATATGCTTATCACTATCTGATCACGCCATTAAAATAAAAACTCTGAATATTGACAGAACATAACAGGTTCAGTTATCTCTGAAGATTTGAGCCCAATACACAGAATGGTTTCGGAGAAATTCTCCTCTAAGAACTCGAAATTTTAAAGAGAATGTATGGCTCATTAACTTTTTTTTGCCACACAGCAATTTCGCAGATTTTAATGGCCGAAATTTCCTTTAATATTGCTTGCAACGAGCTGAAAATTGAACAAATCGCTCAACTTAATCAGCTTTTTCAAATTTTGCATTTAGTTCATATTTCCGGCCACGGCTGGTTAAGTCGTATGAGTAAACAATGATGTCGTGCGGGGTCACGATTTTTCTGTATTGAAGTCATAGCCCTTTAGCCATACACGAAATGCTTCTGTAGCGTTACGAAGAAGACAGTCAAATGGGGTTTTAAAAACTGCCATTTACAGGGCTAGAGCTCTCAAAAAAGGTTTAACAGTCCTGAAGAAACAACAATATTATTAATCAAAATTCTATTCTGTACATAAAAATACACGTCACTTTTATTTACATTATATTTGTTAATTACATATTATTTAAATCTATAATATTTATTAATATATACAAAGCTGCACACAAACGGGTGCTGAGCCCAACATGTTTGGGTCCTTCAGTACACTGCTGGCAAAAAAGCGGCAAAAAATGGCAAAACAACAACTTTGCACATGCATCACTCTTTTTGTACATTTCATTGCCGTCACTGTGCCGGTCTAATTTCACGTTTTGTGGAGGAAGTGAACACAAGATAACGACTTCCTTTTTCTTTTCTTGAACTTCAATACAGTCTTTAGAATTCAACTCCAGGAAAAGTTGCCAACATTTGACGAATTGAACAAGATGGAGTAAGCGCCAAAAAAGGTTTGCAGCTGCGCGATTTCACTTTTTAAGTGTTGTTTTTGTATAGTAGCAGTCGCCGTCGTTGTTGCTTTTAAGCTCTCTAATATCAAATATCCTTTGTTTTCCGTGGAGTCTTACAAAGTCGCAACATTAAAAAAGAGGAAACAAAAAACAAAAACTACAATGTGGCAGTACATCAACCAGACCTTTACCGTTCTAGTTTCAGAGTTGAATTCTTAGCTCTTTGAAAATAACTATATTTAAAATAAAACTTCTTGTAAAATAAAACATTTATTATTAAAATATGTTTCGGCTCTCCGCTACTCTCTCTGTCAAAAGAAATGTAATATGACATAAAACTACAAAAGAAATATGTAATTTCTAGTGAAACAAAGCCAAAAATTTGACATCAGTCCTGGGAGTTCTTTCTAAAGCAGAAACACTCGCTGGAATTTTTCTGCCATCTCCTCAGCCAACTTCTTTTTGAGTTTTTTAATCTGCAAATGACGTATAATAAGTTTTAGACATCACGATGGCGACGAAGAGGGCATCGAGAACGTCATAACAACTTTGCACGTGCAGCACAGGCACACGTGACCTTTTTGTTTACTTAGTTTCGCGCTTTATCGCGAACCACGACGAACTTTCTGTTTTTGAACTTGTATAGTTTTCCTTAGTCTACCTCGCAGACGTTTTTGTCTCGTCAGGAGACAAAAACGGCTTCGAGAGAGACTAAGGAATTCACCTCTAGGATATACAGTACATTTAAATTAAATCAATCAATTTAAAGAAGACAAACTGCAAATTATAGTAGTTGCTAAACAATAAATCTACGTGTCCCAACTGTTCATCAGTAGGATGCCTGAAATGCGTGCACTTCCACAATTGGTTTCGGCTCCATTAAATCCTATACCAATTGCAGAACATTTTGAGAGGAGCCACCCACCGTGTGAGCACAGTCACGGACAACACATATAAGTGAGGAAAATAACGCAAAGCAAAACTAACACGTTATTAAACGAACTAAATGTACACGCTAAGAACTTAAGAGCTCGTTCAAAATACGTACGTACATTTGACAAAGTGCCTGTTGGGTTGTTTCAAACATAAAGTCATTGGTTTCTTGGCTCTAAAAAGCTCACAGGGAAGAGGTTGAGGTCAGCTGGATTATGGTAGGGGGTACATCATACGTTTTGGAAAGGCTTTTACGGAAAGAAATGGGCAAAGGTTTCACCTTAGCTTTGCACTGATGAGGAGGTAAAATAGGAGGTAATCAGAAAATGTAGCGTTACAAGACGTTGAGAAAAGAATTGTGGCATCTGCTATGCTAATAATATAGAAGTAACAATGAGAAAATTATCATGCATGGAAAAGCATTTATGAAGCGTTATATAAAACACGACACCACTGCACATTATAACAATTCAAAATACCTTCTCTCGTTTTCTACTCTGATGAGTGTCTGTTCAATAAATTTATGGTTTTCTTCTTTGATATTCTTGATAGACTGTAGGCAAAAGAAAAATGGTACTATGTTAAGAGATAAATTTTCATTTATGATCTAGCATCAAAAACTGGAAGAGTCTGAATTCAACCGCTGAATATATTGATCTTATGGACGTTAACCCTATTCAGACCAGAGGAGCTTTTGAAAATTGTGCCGGTAGACACTGTTGGAAGCTGGTAGAGGCTATATTTGTCATGAATTCAAAGACATATTTGAGGAATACTAGCCATAATTATTTGGTGCTGTTGTTAACTTTTCGGCCCCCTTTTCCCTGCAAGATTTTTCGTTTCGTCCGAAAAAGATACGTCTCTTCGTCACTGGATTGGTCCAAAACACTGTCACTACGGTGACTACATAAGCAGAATCACATTCACAGTCCTCACATTTAGAATGATTATCAAAGACTAGGAGTTCTCCACAGAGGTCTTGACTCAAATTCCGTGGAGGCAATGATGACAGAAATGGAATTTATTAATCTCTAAAGGGGTCGTAATAGTCCAGTTTCGAGTTCGCTATGACCGCTGAATTAAAGAAATGAAGACGTATTTTTTACAGCCTTAGCCTCAATCTGAAGTAATATATTCACAAAATCCAACGAGAAAAAGACTTGTTTATTACTCTGTCTATTGTGTATTTTCAAATTTTAAACACTTACTTGCCTGAATTTCTGAATATTTTACTTTACGTCGAGGCTAACCATGTATGAATGTGTCGTTAATGTTTGTATTCAGCGGTAATTTTTAATTCGTAACTGGACTATTTCCGACGCCATTTTGTTTATTTTTCCTTTGCGCGGCGCCCAAGCAAAAAATGCGCCCGCGTGTCACACGAGATGGCACAATTTCTCCTAAAAAGAGCACATTTGGCTATTTCGATGGAACCAACCCCATTACTGGAAAAGGTATCCAGTTACGGTCTCCTATTATGGCTCCTGGTAGCGTAGCATAAGAAAACAGAAGACTTTTCGCGACGCCACTAACGGTTTCCCCGTTCATTGACGTCTGAGTAGCCTGTGCCAGGTTCTCAGATAGTATAGTGCGGACGTATTAAAACGAGCAAAGCGAAAATAAGACGGGCGCACTGAAAGACTTTTCACCACAATCTCGGAGCCTGGAACAGGCTAACGTCTGAGAAACGAGCGCAGAAATTCCATACTGATGATGCGGCTACCCAGATCTGGGTAGTGCTTCTGATTGGTTGAAGCAAGTTTCGCAAGCGGCACGACCAATCAGAAGCACTACCAAGATCTGGGTACGTAGTAACGCCTGTTTTCTCAGGCTACTGGTAGCGTTTAATAAATTAAAATGACATAACTATAAGGCGGGTAGAAAGATAGAAACATAAGTTCACGATAGATATTTTCTACCCTTCCATACAATTTAACTCGTGAATTCCCAAAACTTTCAGATACAGTAAAAACCCGCAGATAAGAACCTAGTGATTTAAGAACCTATAAGCAGAAATTTGGCATTTAAATACCTAAAAATATAAGCAACTGTTCAGCCTGGCAAAGAAAAATAGGTTCTTGTACAAAAAAAATCACTCCAACTTTGATGGTCAAAATTCTCGATTATTTTAATTGTGTGAGAAACTTTTGACAAAAGATTATTGTGTATATGTTTCCCTTGATTTACATTTGTTTGGATTTTCACTAGAAATGTTTTCCATAAAGCTACCGTGCAATATAGACGATTAAAAATCTTAATACCTTATTTAAAAAATATAGAAATGTATTGATGTTCTTGTTGGACCTTGATTGTTTGCCATTATGTATTAGTGGAACAATATTTCGGCCCATGGTTACACTATGACAAGAACAACCTTTGAAAAAAAAGGGCCTTTTAAGAGCCTAATCAGCCTGAAATGTGAAAAACTACCCTAAAATATAAGAACCTGTTCAGCCTGACCTCGAACATTCTAGGTTCTTATATGCGGGTTTTTACTAGTGTACCCAAATTTATCACGGAGTTTACCAATGCCATATTCTAGAAAGTGACATGATTCATAGAAATTGATTTATTTACTGAGTGATTATGATGAATCTGACCTTTAAAATAATATTGAACATAGTAGGTTATTCTTATGAAATATTATTGTGTGAAAATTAAATAAACTTTGAATGGTTCAGTTAATCACAAGAAGAGATGCTTGGCTCGCGTTAAGACGGACTGTTGCAAATATTATTGTCTCAAGTACATTTTCCTAATACCAAACGAGTCACGGGTAAACTGAACTAAAAAGCTACCTCTAAAAGTCGATCTTCAAAGTTAAAAAAATTGAGTTCTTCCCTTTGAGGTGTCGACAGAAGGTCTCTATCTGTTGAGAAAAAAAATTATCGGGTGAAATTAATCAATTATCATACTTTTAAACACGTGCCGGAATTTTCCCATCGGGCGAAAACATGTCACGTGTCGACAGAAAGTAAAAAAGTACCTTTAAAATGTTGTTGTCGGGCCTCGAAAAAGAACAGTGATCGTCTGTTTGGCAGAAGACTTCTTTCTAATGAAACAAAAAGACATTAAATTAAATAATTATCGCTCCATTCAACATACAGTTGACTCCCGATAACAGGAACCCTCGCTAACTCAAACGTCGCTTAACTCGGACCAAAATCGATTTCCCCTGGATTTCCTACATACATGCACTGTAATTTTCCCCTCGGTAACTCGAAACCTCGATAACTCGAGCGCTAACTCGAAGTAATTTTTGTTTTCCCTAAGATCACTTCTATATCGTAATTTCAACCGCGATGAATCGACCATATTTTAAGGGCGCGAAAAGTAAAGAAAAAAATAGTGTACTGAAGTCCAAAACACTGAAAACGAAAACAAGAAAAAACAATCAAAACAAGAATTCTTCAAGTCAATTCTTTGCTTTTACTTTTTTGTCACCCTAGTTCAAATTCAGTGACCATCTCAGGATATTAATCAAGTCTCGTAGCTTAATTCCTTTTTCAAAATATTAATCTACATCTCCTGCTCTCCTTAAAAGGAAGGGTGTGTGACTACCAGTTATTTGTTTCGAACTCCAGAAAACTCGAAATTTTTTTCGATTTCAATAGAAGGCTGGAGTTATCGGGAGTCGACTGCAAGTACTTTTTCCTATTGGACGAGAACATGTCACGTGTCACAGAACTTAAAAAATACCTTCACGATGTTTTCGTCAGAGGTCGGCGGAATCTGTTCCTCTTCCGTTTGGGAAGAGACTTCTTTCTGTTGGAACAAAAAGACAGTTGGGATGAGACTTCTATCTGTTGGAACAAAAAGACAATAAATAAAATGATTATCATTCTTTCAAAGACAGGCACATTTTCCTATTGGACGAGAACATGTCACGTGTCAGAGAACTTAAAAAATACTTTGACGATGTTGTCGTCAGAGGTCGACAGAATTTGTTCCTCTTCCGTTTAGGAAGAGACTTCTTTCTGTTGGAACAAAAAGACAATAAATGAAGTGATTATCATTCTTTCAACGACAAGCACATTTTCGTATTGGAGGAGAACGTGTCACGTCTGACACATGTTATAAAATACCTTAACGATATTGTCGTCAGAGGTCGACAGAATTTGTTCTTCTTCCGTTTGGGAAGAGACTTCTTTCTGTTGGAACAAAAAGACAGTAAATGAAATGATTATCATTCTTTTAAACACAAGCACATTTTTTTTTATTGTTCGAGAACATGTCACGTGTCACAGAACTTAAAAAATACCTTGACGATGAGTTTGTCAGAGTTCGACAGAATTTCTTCCTCTTCCGTTTGGGAAGAAACTTCTTTCTGCTGGAAGAAAAAGACAGTAAATAAAATGATTATCATTCTTTTAAAGAGAAGCATATTTTCTTATCGGACGAGAACGTGTCACGTGTCACAGAACTTAAAAAAAACCTTAACGATGTTGTCTTCAGAAGACGACAGAGTTTGTTCCTCTTCCGTTTGGGAAGAGACTTCTTTCTTTTGGAACAGAAAGACAGTAAATGAATTGATTATTATTCTTTTAAAGACAAGCACATTTTCCTATTGGACAAGAACGTGTCACGTGACACGGAACTTAAAAATACCTTAACGATGTTGTTGTCAGGAGTTGACAGAATATGCACGTCTTCCGTTTGGGAAGAGACTTCTTTCTGTTGAAAAAAAAAAAAAAGACAGGAAATGAATTGATAATCATTCTTTTAAAACAAGTAAGTTTTCCTATTGGACGAGAATGTGTTACGTGTCGCATAGTTTAAAATATACTTTTACGATGTTATTGTCGGGGGTGGGCAAAGTGCGCTGGTCTTCTGTCAAACAAAAGAGGAGCACATTTTGTCACCCCTGGCCCCAGACGTCTTTCTGTTGAAACAAAATGACCGTATATACATTGAATCAGTTTATGAATATGAGTATACAAATGGGTTTTCTTTTTTGCTGCTCGAAGTCAAAAGTGTACCGAACAAGTGTTTTATAGAGAGCGACTCTGAAGCTTTTATTTAACAAAAATTTCTTATTTTAAGCTCTTTTTTCTAGTCATGCTTGTGTGCTACATATACACGTGTAACCACTGCTTGCCTCGACTGGCTAGCTACTCGACCGTAAATTCTTCGTTTTACAAAGAAGAGTTCTCGTTTAAAGCGTCAATGTTTCAGTTAGTTTAGATAAACAATTTTAACAGTTCCTCATAGCAAATGCATTTTTAACTCTAGCTTTGCAGACCCTGCACTCTGAATCCTATAAAGAGAGTGAACGCATACCGGTTGTTTGTCAGGTTGAATAAAAGTGTTAAATAGAACGATTGAAACTTTTACGTTTGCTTTCAGACAGATTTAGTAAAAGGACTAGCTGCAGCCCCTTAGTATAGTACGGCTTGATTATTCTTTAGTTGTTAAACTAACCTTTTTCTTCGTAAGAGACTCTATCCTTTTCCGCTGGGCCATATTTTCTTGTTTTAGATACTCTATTGCTGCTAGACATGTCTGCAATATCAAGCGTGGACCATTATACTGTTAAACTGGGATCACGCGAACCTCTATTCAACGGTCACCTTCAATAGTAAGCGGTCACTTAACAAAGTCCCCGAATCATTTTACTTAATCACTGTAAAACTGACCTGTTTAAGCGATCGCGGTAATTATAGACTGCAAAACAGTCGCTTTTTCCCTCAAAATCAATAAAGAAATCGGTAAAGCGTGGCGTAAGAATCTTAAGGGCGTGAAGCGCGCGAGCCTTACACGCCCGTAAGGTGTGTGAGGCGAGAGAGAAAAAACTTAGCGTCGCTCTCTGTTTTCAGCCTCGTTCCAGACCTTTTGTTTGGCTGCTCGCGCTTTCTTGGAAACGCGAAAATACGGACTGTTTTGCAGTCTACAGTAATTAAATAAATGACAACTATTTTCGCTTTAACCTCAAGGGAAAGAGAAGAAGCCATATAAAACAGAGTTGAATGTAGCAATTTGTTGTCAGACCAACAAAGTATAAATCAAAAGGCAGTTTGCCAGACGTAAGACTATTGACTGCAGGCTCCTGATTCACATGTCGTGGTTACCTCTCCTAATTTGGTCCCAACGAGTTATTTTTGTCTTCCGCCTGTGCCATACAAGTGCAACAGCTCCAATAAAAATTTCATAGGGGGTTGAGACATGAAACTCGCGTTCAATTTTCGTGAATATTCATTTTTCCTAAGTACCATATTTCAGTGGAAACCCTCTCTGCGGCCTCTAAAAAGCAATACTGAGGTTTAACAACAATTTGCACGTGCATCACGCTTTTTAGTACATTTCTTTGCCGTTACTGCACGTCGACAGGAAAAGAGAACAAAGGAAATCACTATCACGGTATAGTTTGGGGTAATTATTAGAATAGAGTGGTCTTCGTTTGAGTGTCGTAAAACTAAAACCAAAGTAATTACTCTGGCCAATCACATAGGACACAGACAATACATTGAACTAATCAAAACTCGAAGTAATTACATGTGGCTGACGCAAAGCGCGGGAAAATGCATGCGAGCGCGTCACAATTGGCTTTGGTTTTACTTCTGATTGGATGAAAAGGTGGCGCGAATCTTTTAAGCCAATCGCATCGTGTAGAAAGTGCAAAACCAATTACTTTTCGACACTCAAATGAAAACCGCTCTATTTTGCGAAAGATAACATTAAATTTCCGTCAAGGATGATTGTTCACTTCAGAGGCTATATATCAAAAACTCCCCCTGGTGCTCTGTTCGTAAATAACTTATAACTCTGATTTTGCGGTGGCTCGGCATCAGAAAATTTTCATTATCGGAGGGCATACGACAACATTATTTTTCAAGTCATGTTACGGCTAATTATTTTCCTTCATCCATTTCTGACTCGATTACATGCTATGATGGCGGAAGACCCGTGGGTGTGTATTAAATTATATTTAAAACTCAGGAGGCAGCTACACAGACAAGAATTCCCTTAGGTACTACTATTCCAATACTATAACTTCGGCCTTAAAGCAACCAAAAAATGTTTTGCATACCTCCAGGCGTTTCTCTGTATCTGACGGTTTAGGCGTTGCTGCAGTACTGGCTTTTGCCTCTAGTTCCCTATACGTAAAGAAAGAAAGGTTTATTTTAGATTTAAAGCAACGCATTAAGGCGTGCAAATACGGGCAACAAAAAACGTGCAATTTGTCTTGCAAAAGTGCTGCCAAACGAGTTGAATAGCGATGTTGCGCGTTTTACAACCTACGTTCAAACCTGTTAACAACCTGATTTGTTGCAAGACAGGTTTGATGTAGGTAGTAAAACTCGCAACATCGCTATTCAACTCGTTTTGCTGCAATGTTGCAAGACAAGTTGCACGTTTTTTGTTGCCCGTTTTTCCGCACCTTTAAGTAGATTAGTGGCGCTTGAGCGCAATAAAGAAAAGTGTGGATTTGAGACCAAACGAAAGCGCCCTTTTTTATGCCAAGCTGCGAGGTAGAATCTGACCAACTTGAACTTGTTAAAGAATAATATTCAATCACCTCCAATCAGTAAGACTAGTATTGTTTGTGACTTACGTTTCAGATAATTGTTTTCTAGACCAGTTTTCTAGTAAAGTTTCACGGGAAACCTATGTTGCGCAGCCAAAATGTTGACTTTTAGACGCAAGAAAATACTTAAAATGAACTTTTCTGCTGAATCCAGCATAAAAATATTTTGTTGGGATGTTGTTTTCTAGTGTAGAGGAGGCGATTTCATTCCAGCCTCGCCGGTAGCTATGGATCTTTCTAGCTATTTTAAAAATGCATAAGAGTTTCTCCAAACCCGTTAAAAATAGCTTCGTAATATCTTTTAGCGGGGCAATGTACAACTGCTCTCCTAAGTTATAGTTTTTCTGCTCTCTATTTTAACTATAGCTTCTCCGAGTCTGAAAGTTTTTCAGCATATTAAAAGCTAATATAACCTTGCATACCGTCCTTCGTCAAATAATCAGACCATTGTCCTCTCTTAAAAAATTACCTTTTTTCCTTAAGACCATCTTGCTTCATCTGTTTTAATCTCTAGATTAAAAAGAAAAGAAAAAACAATGCATATGAGGTTAGTGTAACGCATTGCAAATCGGTTTAAAGCCAAAATTTTTGTAGTTTAAGCAATTTCAGAAAACCACGTCAAGGAAAATAACGGCTACTGTATAAGGGAACAAAAACGCTTCCATGTAAATACCTTGTTTTCTTTCTTGACTTTTGAAAGTTTACTTTCCAACTTTTTTCTTGAAATAGGTTTTCCTGCTGAACCTGAATCAAAAAGTGAGAAAAATTTTGCGATTCAATTTCCAGTTAGTGAGTTATAAGCATGAATTTGGACTACTTATCAAAAACAAAAAAAGGGAAACAACTAAGACAACGAAGCATATTCACGGATATTATTCCCTGCAAAGAGTAAATCGACGTTTCACTTATTTTAGAAAAACAAAAACCGTTCGTTAATCTCGCGTAACTTTGAAGAAAACAGTTTTTTTTTCTTACGTGCATTATGGGGCATCGCGCGCGCACCCTCATCCCCAGAGCCCAAAGCTTCAACCACCAACTTTGTCTTACCAACTTGAACGCAATAAAGGCCTAGGGACGAGGCTGTTCACTTGGCTACTTAACCGCTGGTCAAAAGTAACGACGGGCGGGCATGATTACGTCATAGTTCTTAACCTCCTTCCCAGGGTTCTCTCTCTGAGGTTGAGAACCCTGGGAACGAAGGTTATGGTTGCTATGACTTCCACTACCTCTCGTTGCCATGGCTCGCGCTATTGTTGTGACATAAACAAACGTTTTTACCGAATCTTTACCCCGCCCATTCAAAATAATTTTTTTAGTCTACTTCACGGGAAATTCTTCAAAGTGACAAATCATACGTAACAGAGACTTGCGTTTCCAATTTTTGACGGTTTGGCCATGCTTATTCTTTTTCTTTTCTTTTTTTTTTGATACAAGCCTATCGATGATCATCCACTTTCAACATACTCTGACGCGAACCTCGTTCTTCACTTGCATGGTAAAAATGAAATAAAATTGAATGTTTGGATCAGTCTATTGGGTTCCCTTAATCCTTACTAACCTGAATTGGACTTTCCTGGTTCCATACTGTTCTGAAAGTGGTGATTATTTTTTCCTATAATTCTAACGCAACGTTTACTGCGCGAAACGGTGCCGAAGAATTCGGTTTGTGAATCTTCCTTTATGACGTCATTTAGAATAATTCGCGCGAGATGACAATGTTTTGATTGACAGTTTAATTGAATTAATTCCCAATCTCGTCCCAGGGTTCTCTGTCTTGCCTCAGCAATGGGAAACCTGAGAACGAGGTAGTTCAATTCCCAGTATGCTACCTTCGCCATCCGTTGCGTTTCCAAGCTTTTACTTTTGACTCCTCGGTGTTGTGAATAAACAAATATCATGTTTTTTAAATGTTCCTTTTTTTAAAAAAATCTTTTTAAATGGCAAATCATACACCGTTTTCCATCTCTCGAGTGAGAATTTTGTTCTCTTCAATTTTATTTTCGTCATTAATTTTCCTCGATGATGCAAAGCGTTCAGCGAATTTCTCACGGCAATTCCTTTGATAGACTTGGTGTAAAAAATTGCATTTTTGATTCGCGAATCTAATTCTGTGAGTAATAGTCTGGTGGCTTAGTGTAAAATTTTCACGAGATCTATACAGAGCGGACAAAAGCACCAAACTTTGCATGGTTGTAGCTTGGGGCATGTTAGTCAATATTAGGATCGGTGCCCACAGCTACCTCTTCAGGATTTGCAGCAACTGCTCGCTGAAGTTCTTCAACAACCTTCCATGATGGGTGCCCTGTGCTGAAAATTGCAATCCCTTGTTGTTTGACATTTTTTGATGAAAATCACATAAAAAGGCAAGCAGATGGAAAAAGAAACTGTATTAATACTATAACTATTGAAACCAATGACTAAAACAAGTCAACTTAATGATATAGCAATTATGAAATAGCATGGTGGGTGCCCTGTGCTAAAAATATCAATTCCTTGTTTTTTGCCATTATTTTGATGAAAATCACATGAAAGACATGAAAATTGAAAAAAAGAAATTGTATTATTGACAAACAAGTCAACTAAATGGAAAATCCAAGGAAGATGTTTTCAGACGCTTACTCAGTCCCAAATAGCCTTTCAAGATGGCGGCTTGAAGGTGTCTTTTCATGAACTGTAAGTATCTACTAGAATAAATTGCCGTTTTTTAGGGGAAATTGTGCACAACTTGAATCACGACAGGCTTAAGTGAAGTTTTAAGCTCTTCTTGGTGATAAATTTGTTATCGAAAGCCACATTTTCTCTTCACATTTTGTGCTAATCATGAATGGCTATACTGAGTTTATTTTCGTACTGGTAAAAGTTAATAATAGTAAAAATAGCTTCTTTCTATAGTGCTCATATCCTGAGCACATGGTGCTTTACAAGGTTAAAAAGGAAAAAAAATTATATCTCGAGCATGAAATAATACATATTTTAAAATCTATTTGCAATTCACAAAGAACAAGAAAAGGAAACAAGAATTCATCAGTTTTAAAACCATTTTGCCGTTAAAGTTTATAATTATGTAATGATGATAAGTCATGCAAAAAACTGATTGAATATACATATTATAAGTATAGGTATATGATCTGCAGATATTAAAGACATTTTACAAAAATATTGACTCACTCTCTAAAAATTGCATAAAAAGATATGTTCTCAGTCCTGCCTTTCAACTGGCTAAAGATGGTGACTTGTGCAAATCTAGTTAATGGTAGTGAGTTCCACAGTTTAGGGGCGCACACTAAAAAAGTCTTGTCACCGTGAATTTTTGAGGTTGTTCTAAGAGCTGCTAAGATGCGGACCACAAGTTCCTGGAAGGCCTTTGATAACTAAGTCTGTCCGATAGATAGCTAGGTGGAAGGTTATTAAGTGATTTGAAAACTGACAAAATAAGTTTAAAAACAACATAATAACTAACAGGAAGCCAGTGAAGGTCAAATAAATGATGCGCTCACAAAGTTTACGAGTCCGAGTAACGATCCCAGTGGGGGCAGTGTTCTGACCATATTATTAAAAGTTTTTTTCCAGTGCATTTTCCTACAACCACAGCGTAAGGAATTGCAATTAATAGTCTATTTTAGACGTAATGAAAGCATGCGCAGTAATTTCACTAGACTCCTGTGTGAGACACTTTCTTATCTTTGATAAGTTCCCGAGTTGGTAAAACGATAATCTTCAAAATAATCTTCAAACTGTCGCCGTTCAAATTGTACACGATTTCCCCTAAAAAAACGGCAATTTATTCTAGCGGATAGTTACAGTTCATGTAAAGACACCTTCAAGCCGCCATCTTGAAAGGCTATTTGGGACTGAGTAGGCGTCTGAAAACATCTTGCCTGGATTTTCCATTTAGTTGACTTGTTTTTGTCATTGGTTTCAATAATAATACAATTTCCTTTTTTTTTTCTTTTCATGTCTTTCATGTGATTTTAATCAAAATAATGGCAAAAAACAAGGAATTGATATTTTTAGCACAGGACACCCACCACGGTATATCATAATTGCTATATCATTAAGTTGACTTGTTTTAGTCATTGATTTCAATAATAATAGTATTAATACAGTTTCTTTTCCCATCTACTTGCCTTTTTACGTGATTTTCATCAAAAAATGGCAAACAAGAAGGGATTGCAATTTTCAGCACAGGGTACCCATCATGGGAGGTTGTTGAAGAACTTCAGCGAGCAGTTGCTGCAAATCCTGAAGAGGTAGCTGTGGGCACCGATCCTAATATTGACCAACATGCCCTAAGCTACAACCATGCAAAGTTTGGTGCTTTTGTCCGCTCTGTATAGATCTGAGCCTTTAGCCACCTGACTATAAAGATATTTATATACTAACCTGAGGCGGATTTTTCTGGTTGCATACGTTTTTCTCAAGGTCCTGAATTTTCTTTCGTGATTCTTCCAAAAAAATCCACGCAAAAAAATTCCGCAGAAATCCGTTTTTGTGTCTTTGTTTATGACGCAATCATTTAGAATAATTTGCGCGCGGCTCTGCGATTTACAATTTGCAACGGAAAACATACTTTTGCATGCTTTTCAATTACAAATGTTGGTAGATACAACTATTTAAGCATAGCCTCCCAAGCAGACGTTCTTAGGGGTTCGTCGTGGGGCAGGAACGCGTGACGAACCCCTAGGGACGTCTGCGTGGGAGGCTAGTCTAAGTACAGAGACAGTCATTCGTTGATTTTGCGAAGCTTCAAG
>CALNXI010001105.1:17950-30450 GCA_942486025.1 Porites evermanni | reverse complement strand
AATTACATTATTCTCAGTACCTCTCCATAGGGATCCTCCATAGCGGTCTGATTGGTTGATACCGTGACAGTCATACCCTTCAGATCATCATCTTCTAAATCCACATGAAACACATAAAATACCAGTCCAAATAAAGCAGGTCCAATGCCATTACACAGTCCTCTAATTCCAGTTATCATGCCCTGGACCACGCCTAACAATTACACATAAAAAAAATATGTTAGTCAGGGGAGTACATTGTAGTTAGGATTTTTCACACTGAGTCACACTGTGTTACACCCAATATACTTTCCAGATTGGCATGCCAACATCCATGCCGTGTTTTACTAAAAGTGACATTTTTTTGGGTGAGAAGTGGGCGTGGGGGGAGGGACAAGCCTACAAAATAGCTGCACAGATGAATTAAGTTCAACCTAACATAAATTACTCTACTTTAGTTACAAAATTTTATCAGGTGTAATGCACATGTCGATAGTGAAATAAAGTAGACTTTTTTTAGACATGAAAAAAAAAATGAAATAAATATATAAAAAAGACAAAAACAAAACAAAAAAAAACCTATTCAGGAGTGTGCACAAAATTGCATGTTCTGTCTGTTTACATTGTATGCTAAAAACAGGGCTGATGACAGCCAACCAGATCAAAGAATTTTGTACGTTTATGCTATGATCAATATTTTTCTTCATGATAAACAATCAAAATCATTACGAACCTTGTTGGTCTGCTTCAGCATTACATGACACCAAAGCACTGATGGCTGGGTAAGTTATCATGGAGACAGATGCTAAGGATCCAGCTGCCCACATCATCCTATCATCACAAACAAAACATAAGACCATGGGTTGTATACTAGACTTCACTGGCTACAATAAAACCTTTCCACTATAGCTTGTGTCACGGCTGTCGAGGTCATTTTGTTAATAGTGAGTTTACGCAACAGGATGGCAGAAGGAAGAAGATGGCAAAATTTCTGTGTGTGACAAATGTGACGGGGTTATTACTCGCGTTACAAGTTTGTTGGGAATTTTCTTAACACTGATGTTCTTTGCTCTTCTACAAAAAGATCTGTTCTTAGGAATGCGAAGTTTGGTGGAAGGCTTTTTCAAACAAAATCATTGTCACGCTTGTCACACTAGGTTTACTCTCATCCTGTTGCATAAGTTCACTAACATTGCCAATTACGCTTCCTCATGCCCTATGGAACTTAACATTAACGAAGAAAATACTTGAAAACGGCAAAATTATGGCCTCTTGTCCAACAAATATATTTCTCAAGCATAAAAATGAACAATGAAAAACTGTTAGCCTAACAAGTTTTCAGAAAAAAAAAACAAACAATTTCAATCCATTTTGATCTTCTTCAGGTTTTCTGTCCTGGCCCAATCTTGTATTTGCTGGGGTTATTAGTAGCTTATCATTTTTAATGTTTTGTGAGAATATTATTTTTGATGTTTCAATCAATTTGGTGGCAATTTCCACTGTTAGAATTTTGATAAAATTCCACTGTTCCAATTCTAACACATCTCTTTAAAGGATGGAGGTAGGCAGTCTTTATGGGCAGTCAGGGGTGTGGTATGGCATCAGTTTTGAAAAAAGATACAATATCTTTACTTAATTACATATAATAATAATTACAAAAACACAATCAATACATACACGATCATAATAATAAAAAAAACCAAAATGATTGTTGCTTAACTTACCAGAATTGTGTTCCTAGACCATACCAGGACAACTGAAGAATTTCAAATATTAATCCAATTAAAACGCAGTTCTTCAAACCTATAGTTTTCTTGAGACAAGTAAGAACTACAGTCTAAAAGAAGAAAAAAGACAAATGCAGGATGAGACATGTCTACAGTGTACATAACAAAAACTAAGGGTGCATTCATTAGGGATAACTCAGATCAGAGTCAGTGATGCTGTGTCTCCTGGATCATGGTATATCAATAATGAACCATTGAATCCTAAAAACCCAGGGTGGAATTGTCAGTTCCTCTGATGTGCTATTATCCAAGTGATCTCAAGTCACCGATCTTGATCTGTTGTAAAATAATTGTTTTTCTATTAAAAACGGAATCATTGGATAGGAAATTCTAGAGCTCTGATTGGCTTAGCCATCATGGTATATGAGCCATTATACCAAGCTCTCCAAGTATGATAACTGTACATGTCTGCTCAAAATTAAAACATGCTGAAAATCTGTTGTTTTTACAAATGAAGTTGGGAAGAATTCTCGATATTTTGTGGGCATTTTAAAAAAACAATTATTCCACTTGCACTCGTTGGCTATCTACCATCTCATGTCCAACGCGCACTCGTGGACTAATTGATAATTATTTACCTGAGATACTACTGATAAAACTCCTAATACTGCTATAAAGGTTGCTACATCTTCTGAAGTAAAATGTATAACCTGCAAAACAAAATGAAAAAAACAATGGACGTTGTCATGAAAAACAAAAATCAAAGTAAAAGCATCTAAAAATCTTAGCACACTCTTAAGGTACATGTACATTAACACTGCTATTTCATAGGAAAGAAAGAACTTCTCTGTTATTAACATTGTCTTAATTTGTTGAGATAATGCAGATTGATGCCTGGTAAATTTTAATTGGTTATAGATTTCAATTCAAACAAGTACACAGGTTGTATTTCGGTCTTTTTTAATAACACAGAATTTAAAAAAATATAGATATAACAAATTATTTAGAACACTTACCTGTTTAAGATAGAGAAACATACAGGAATATTGGCCAGCTTCAGGTAAATACGATAAAAACACTGTCATGCACATAAGAAGGACTATAGGATCTTGGCCAACTTTGCGTAAAGACTGGGAATGAAATTGTAAAAATAAACACTGATGTCAGAGCAATATTATAAATTCAGTAAAGCTTTTTTAAAAATTTTTATCAATCTTGTTTGCTGTTGATTTTGATCTGTATTAATTTTACTCTGTATGGAGAGTGATACTGATTTGGCAAGTTACATACACTGCATAAATTATTTAATCTATGAGAGGGTAGGTTTACACAAAACAACATAACAGTAGCCCAACAAGCTTGAAAATTTCTGTTGTGTTAAGATCACTTTTTTCTAAACTGAATGAGATTCTACCCCAAATGTACTTATCCCACCAAGTAAAATTAATTTGCCTTCAGTCCAGTCATAATGTTATTATATTATTGTTACTGCTAAGAAAAGTAGCCTGATAAAACAGCCACCATTTTGTGACGCCACCACTTTCTTTCCTACAAAATAATGTCCAAGGAAGCGAAAAAATTCAAATTCCACACTGATTATGTGTCACTATCCAGGTCTGGATAGTACCTCTGATTGGTTGTGCCACAAGGAAAAGTTGCTTCTTCGAATCAGAACCACTACTGCTACCCAGATCAGGACAGTGAGACGTCAACAGTATGAAATGTCTGCGCTTGCTCCTCACATGTTAATTCACAGGGAAACTAGAGGTGGCATCACAAGATGTTGGCAAATGGCATTGTTGTAATAATTATTTTTTTAGATAATAATTTGTATGTTAGCCTGAGCAAACAGCAAACATTTGGTGATGCTACCACTGGTTTCCCCGCCAAATGACGTCTGAGAAATGAGCGCAGAAATTCGATACTGAGGACGCATCACTACCCAGATCTGGGTAATGATGCCTTACCAGTATGGAATTTCTGTGCTCGTTTATCAAACGTCACTTGGTGGGGAAACCAGCGGTAGCGTCGCCAAATGTCAGTTGTTTTCTCAGGCTATTTCTATGTCAACTTACAGCGAATGGATCTGCCTGCTCCCAGGAGATTGGTGCCCCCCATGACGCTGGACGAATTCGCTCCGGAAGGGACTCGGGAACAGCAATTAAGATGAATAAGAGATCTGAGGCAGCCACAAATGTTGCTAACGCTACAACGGCACTGTCATCATATATTTTTCCTATGTAAGCACCCAAGGCTGGGCTAATAATTAGACTTGCAGCAAATGTAGCAGAAACCTAAAAATCCAACATACCCAAGTGTTAAAATAATCACCAAAGAAACTTTTTCTTGGTAAAAATATTAAATTTGATGAAATAAAATTACACTGTATTGTATATTATTAACAAAAAGCAAACAAAGGTCAAAATTAAATTCATGTTAAAATAATAATTGTTTAACTACAGCTGTAATTAGGGCCAGGAGACAAAGGAAATGGAGAATTAATCTAGGTTAAATTTTTTTTTTGACCTGTAACATGTACATGTATATTCTTATGTTCTTTCACCAAAGAAACTATTTCTTGGTAAAAATAATTATTAAATCTGATGAAATAAAATTACATTGTATTGAATTGAATATTATTAACAAAAAGCAAACAAAGGTCAAAATTAAATTCACGTTAAAATAATAACAATTATTATTTTATCATGAATTTAATTTATTGTTTAACTACAGCTATAATTAGGGCTAGGAGACCAAGGAAATGGAGAATCAATCTAGGTTAAATTTTTTCCTTTGACCTGTAACATGTACATGTACATTCTTGTGTTCTTTGCCCATTGTGTAATGTCAGAAGCCCTGAGATTTGTGAATTTCAAAGGAGGGGCACTGACTGGCTATTTCTGTAAAATACAGTAACTGTCAAAACAAGTAAATATTGCCTAGAAATTTCTACAGCTCACCTATGATTTTCAGAGGTTGTTTTCACATCTTATTACCAAGATATTGCAATATTATTATTGTCTTTTTAAAATTTTTAAGGACAAAACAACCCCTAGAAACTTCTGATTGTGGTATATGGCTACTAAATGTCCTTGAACTTTCAACCACACCCATCAGGGAAGCTAACAGTTTCAGATGAGACGAAAAAGACATCCCAACAGATAAACAGTTCTCACTGGGCAGCTCCAAATGACCCAAACAGGCTTCTCAGCCATAGAGAAAACCATCTGAGACAGTTCTGACATACTTGGAAACCTTAATTGGTCATTGGGTGCCCCTGGAAGGTTCTGTGTGATGTTTCCAATGGGGTTTTTAATGGCTTATACTTTAAGAAGGAATTTGAGAGTAACTTTCTGAAATTGCATTTTCGCATAACATCTATTGGCTTGGCAGTCATGTCACATTGCTCTGATAAAAATACAGTGTAGAAATGAATATCTTACCAGTCCATAAGCTGTACTTCGCTCATTTTCTTCTGTACAATCAGCAACATAAGCAAAAGCTATTGAAAATGTGACAGCAAACATTCCAGACACTGAGATCATAGCAAAAAACCACCTGAAAGTAGAGAACAGAAGACAAAAAAATTAACGTAAGAAAGAACCCAATAATATTATTTATTTCAGTTTCAGTTTATTTTTTTGCAGGAAAAAAAAATATACAGTCATTCAATATATTAGAGACACTTTTTATTTCTCATATATTATTATAAAGTTATAACCTGGTACAAATTTTCAGTTATGTACAATGTTAAGTTAAAACTGTAATTTTACCATGAGCTAAATAAAGAATTACTACTACTACTATTACTAATATCACCAGGAAATACAAAAATGAAGTGGGCCATAGCCTTAGTGCTATCTTTATTGATAGTCCTTGATGATGAAATCTTATCTAAGTCATTGATCATCACTAACATCATCGTCACCATTACTGTTATCACATCATTATTATAAACTTACCATGGGTTGAATCTAAGAAGTGGAATGGGAATACATGTAAAGAAAACAGTTACAAGAAGGAAGGATTTACGCCCCCACACATCTGAGAGAGCACCAATCAAAGGTGCACTAAGAAAGGACAAAAGACCCTGAAAAAAAAAAGTGACAACAACTTATTAGTCTTAAGAAGAAAAGAACAACTTTTTCATGCAAGAAAAATAAGGAGACCTTTCAGATATATATAGATGTTATATAATGGAATTAAGGAAATATCTTACCTTCACTCCTTGTATTAAACCATTCATTAGAAAAGTGTGTTCTTCGAATGTGGTGTGTAAAACCTGGATAAAAATGAAAACAAGGAGTTTGCCTCAGTTTGGTGACTTTTACAAAAGGTGGAAGTCCACTGTCGGATAATTTTTACATTTTTTTGCATGATAATCAGTTAAACATTTTCCCTAATCAATTATAAGGATTAAGGATTTCAACTGATGATTGATTTAATTTGTTTAAAAATCGAAAATATTTGGACTTACTGTTAACATAGGTGATGTAAGCAGCCCCCAAGCAAAAAACTCTAGAAAGATTACAATGGTAGCATGATAAACATTGGGCTTTCCAAAACCCTGAAAGATTAAAATAATGGCAAATTGTGTTAACATACGTACATAAACAATTGCATAAAAACACAGTCATTCTTAGAGATCATTAAGTAAAATTATTATTCATTCAAAATACTGTATTTCCCCAATTCTGATTGGCTAAAAGCTCACCCATAATTCACCATAACCAGTCACTGATGACCAAACTTAGAAGAATTTATTTTGTGTTTAACAAGGAAATGACGTCAAAAATGCAGCCAAGTACAGGTTAAAGCACTGTTACCGAGAAGACCTGGGGACAAGGTTGAGTTGTTTTGGTTGTGAAAAAAAAAAGGTAGACAATTCACTCGTTTTAAGAGTAAGAACTACAGCTGGAACTAGGTGAAATTATAGCTAAAAGCATGGCAAAAACAGCAAGAAGACAACTCGGAGGGTGACATCTGCTATTTGGAGAATATTTGTGGAGCTGGACAAACCTAAACGTACAATACCGAAGATGAATTTAACATTGATGCAGGTAAGCATGTTTCAGCCATGTTTTTAAACTAGGAATTATTTTGAGTGAATAATAAAGCAAATAATGAATGCGGCTTTCGTAGGATATCAAGATAACACCCTCCTCGATCTGCTTAATTCTTCATATCCTACTCAGCCTCATTCAATAATTGCTAAATATTCATATTTATTTCAAGCATGTTTTAGGTAGGGTGGGGGGGGGAGGGGTGAGGACTTTATAGGGACGAAGGTATTGGAAAAGGGGGGGGGGGCTTATTTAATTAGCAAAGATTCCATGAAAACTATGAAAACTAGAATGGATTTACTGTAAAAGCTCGGGCACATGAAGTGAGAGGTCAGGTTCCAGCACCTGAGTAAACAATATTCGATCAGTCCACATGCAAAGTTACAGTCATTCATTTTAGGGAGCTGTGTCAGGGCTGTCTTGCTCATTAATAATGTCAGTCATATGTACATGTCTTTAAAATAAATGTTTTGACACAGTCCATCACTTAAGAACTAGTTGTAGCTTTCGCTAAGTGCCAACAAAAGAAAAAGAATTTGCCTACATCACCGGTTTTAGTTCCAATGTTTATAAAACCATTTTCAACTGCTGAGCCGAGAATTTCTACTACAAGCACTCCTTGTTCCTACATTTCTGCCATGCTCTTGGCCTTAACATCGCTCTTATTCTTCTGCTTAGACATTTTTGAACCTTAAACTTGTCAAGTTTCAAACGGCGAAAGGGAAATACCATTTATAGGTTAGCGTGAACTTGAAATAGCGATTTGTAATTCGTAAAAGTACAGTAGTGTGGCAGAGAACACTGTCCAAACTTTGAAGGTTCGTTTGTTTACAACAAAGGTCATCAAAAGTCACCTAGGGAATCTACACCTTACATTACACTTTTCACAGCACGGTCAAGACTTTTTCTGCCTGCTGCAATACTTCGTGTGGCATTAAGCTGGCCGCCTTGCAAGCTGACTGTCTTCACTCGGCTTGCTTGGGGGAGGGGAAGGGAGGTGAGCTTAAAAGAGAAGTGGGGACTGAATAAGAGGAAGGATTATTTGAGATGGATGGGGTGGGGAGCTAAACAGAGTATTATATAACGGTAGTGATAGTTTCACAAGCTATTTGTCTTATCAGTAATGTTCAGTTCAGTTTTCACTGTTTTGCCTTTTGAGAAGTACAGCTCATGGACTGGTAAGATATTCTCTCTTAGGAGACATTGGAACAAGCTAATTTCCCACAAGACAATTATTGTACTCAAATAATAACGGATATTGGGCGAAAAATAACAGTAAAAGTGATAAAGAAAACAAAACAAATGGATTTAGCTAATAAATTATTGACGAAAAAAATTTACAATGGCTAGAATTTAAACCTCTAAATCTTCGTAAGCAAGAGTAGAACAACAAGGGGAAATACTGATATGTCAGTTTCAGAAACGTTTTAAGGATTTTGAATCTTGCATTTAGCTAGCCATTTAAGATTAACTGCTTTTTAAGACATGGACTAAGAGGAGATTTTGTTGTTTGTACATCTACCAGTAGGTGCTGTTAATTGTGCTTTTTTGACATCGCTATAGACGTTAATACGTCGCAAAACCTTGATTTTACAAGTAAAATGCTTCTATAACTACATGTCTCTTTGACAATGTAACTCAGAGGAGTAATTTCGATGACTGTAATCAATTCTTTTGACTGTTCAAAAGGAATTAAAAACCACGCAGGGGTCTCGCTGGTTTCTACAATTAAAAATATCATCGTTTGCATTCTGACTTTTATAGCTTGTCATAAACTTCTTGACAGCGAACGTAGTCCAAGAAAAAAGGTAACGAATTAGTTTAAAAACACAAGGATTATGGACTATAGATTTTTTCTTCCTGAAAGCATAGCGCGTTTATAGAAGATTCACTTCCGATGTACTTAGATACTTACCGATCCAGCCCCTTCCCTCGAGTCCTTTGATCGCCATTTTCTCGTTCCTGTTGTGGGAAGAGAAACGAGTCTCTTAAGACGCTTTTTGCCAATGATCACCTTATGCATCTGAGAAACATTTAGTACAAACTTATTTGATTATCAAAAAAAAAATCGACACAATTTATGCACATATTCCTCTTGCTCTCTGCGCGAAGATCACCCCACCGTGCAGAGCATACATAACAACGTAACACCGCCAACGATACCTGTTTACATCGCGGGCACGTATTATTTCCCAGTGTCCGTAGGAGGCGCTCGTCTCGAGGCAGCGCGGAAGTCAACAACATTCGAAATGAAGTCGAGTTGTAAGCCGTAGTTTTGCGACGAATTTGGACAGCAATGTCTTCTTCGTCTTTTTCGTGGGTGACTAGAAAGATAAGTGGACCTATACCTGCGCCCAGGTCAGTTAGTATTGCAGATTGTGGTCAATAAGTCATTAATTTTATCTGACTATGATCCTTATCATATAAATGAAGTAGGAATTAAGCCTTTATCATGTTGCTCTACTTTAACTGTACCGGGCTGGTCTTCCATCTTCTTTAATTAACCATTCTGGTGACTTTGTGACGTCAAAACAGTATGCCAGGGCTTTCAACCCCCCATGTCTTCAAATAATGAGAATTGATAGGGAAGGGATGAAAGATGACGTCATATCGCACCGTGTATGACGTCATTTGTGCAAAAAATACTCGTGGCATGATATATCATACCGAAATTTATGAGGAAATGTTTGATGTTAACAGTAAGATAGCTCAAACAGTGCAAAATATTTAAAAGTTTATTGTCGGAAAGTCAAGTCTACAGCTAAACTACAAACTTCGGGGAATATCCAGGAGATTTCATTCTCTAATCTGGAGACCAGGAGATACGGCTCAAAATCTGGAGTCTCCCGGCTTATCCAGGAGAGTTAGCAGCACTGGTATGCAGTTATACAATAGCATCCATATACACTGAAATGCAAAGTCAAATTTTCCAAGGAATTTTAAGGTGATTTGCTGGTTTTGCACTGCGCATCTCATACTGCGCATAACAAGATGGCCGCCATGAAAAAGAGCATCCGAAGTAACATTATTAAAATGAAGTTGACTGAAGAGAAGCGCTATTGGAATTATTTCTTGCGGGTGTTTTCTGCCGATATGAGACTCAATGTGTAGGGAATGTACATAAAGTAAGCAGAAGGCGTGTTGCTGAGTTCGACCTCCTTACAGAGAACCTCGATGGTGGAAGTTAAACTTGTACTCACTCACTTTGATTTTCATTCAAGCACCATCTTTATCACATTGTGTCCTAATTGTTGTGATATCTCGATGTAAATTCTGTAAAAGCTGATTTTTTAATGCCTTCTTTCCCCTTCCACGTACATGCCGTTTTGAAACTCACCCCAGTCCTCTCTCAAAAATCAGAGAATAAGCATTTGGTGTACCCTTTCTGCAGCTCTACTACAAAAACGAGTACAGTGACCCCCATTTTTTCGTTCATTATTATGGAAGAGATATGACTATGTTGCAACTAAAAAGCTGACTACAGATGGCAAAGAGATTAGAAAAATAACTCTTGTTGACAAATGCACAAAACCATGAAAAGAACTTTATGAGTACTTCATTCAGCTCTTAACACATTTTTGTTACTACTCCTTTCTTGCCAAGTGGCAATGAGAGCAACTAGATTCTCTCCTTGAAAACCTTCCTCTTGATCATGCTGTCTGTCTTCACTACTATTCTGAGGGTTATGCTTGCCGTTTCCAGGAAGAAATTCAATCTGAATATTTTGACATCAACAAAGTTAGTCTCCATGTCACCATTCTCTACAGGCACTCAAATGAAGAAATGGCTGGTGTTCAGAGTACAGAGGAGGAACCTATAATCAGCAAAGAGCATTTGTTTGTCATTTCTGATGATTTCTTACCAGTCCATAAGCTGTACTTCGCTCATTTTCTTCTGTACAATCAGCAACATAAGCAAAAGCTATTGAAAATGTGACAGCAAACATTCCAGACACTGAGATCATAGCAAAAAACCACCTGAAAGTAGAGAACAGAAGACAAAAAAATTAACGTAAGAAAGAACCCAATAATATTATTTATTTCAGTTTCAGTTTATTTTTTTGCAGGAAAAAAAAATATACAGTCATTCAATATATTAGAGACACTTTTTATTTCTCATATATTATTATAAAGTTATAACCTGGTACAAATTTTCAGTTATGTACAATGTTAAGTTAAAACTGTAATTTTACCATGAGCTAAATAAAGAATTACTACTACTACTATTACTAATATCACCAGGAAATACAAAAATGAAGTGGGCCATAGCCTTAGTGCTATCTTTATTGATAGTCCTTGATGATGAAATCTTATCTAAGTCATTGATCATCACTAACATCATCGTCACCATTACTGTTATCACATCATTATTATAAACTTACCATGGGTTGAATCTAAGAAGTGGAATGGGAATACATGTAAAGAAAACAGTTACAAGAAGGAAGGATTTACGCCCCCACACATCTGAGAGAGCACCAATCAAAGGTGCACTAAGAAAGGACAAAAGACCCTGAAAAAAAAAAGTGACAACAACTTATTAGTCTTAAGAAGAAAAGAACAACTTTTTCATGCAAGAAAAATAAGGAGACCTTTCAGATATATATAGATGTTATATAATGGAATTAAGGAAATATCTTACCTTCACTCCTTGTATTAAACCATTCATTAGAAAAGTGTGTTCTTCGAATGTGGTGTGTAAAACCTGGATAAAAATGAAAACAAGGAGTTTGCCTCAGTTTGGTGACTTTTACAAAAGGTGGAAGTCCACTGTCGGATAATTTTTACATTTTTTTGCATGATAATCAGTTAAACATTTTCCCTAATCAATTATAAGGATTAAGGATTTCAACTGATGATTGATTTAATTTGTTTAAAAATCGAAAATATTTGGACTTACTGTTAACATAGGTGATGTAAGCAGCCCCCAAGCAAAAAACTCTAGAAAGATTACAATGGTAGCATGATAAACATTGGGCTTTCCAAAACCCTGAAAGATTAAAATAATGGCAAATTGTGTTAACATACGTACATAAACAATTGCATAAAAACACAGTCATTCTTAGAGATCATTAAGTAAAATTATTATTCATTCAAAATACTGTATTTCCCCAATTCTGATTGGCTAAAAGCTCACCCATAATTCACCATAACCAGTCACTGATGACCAAACTTAGAAGAATTTATTTTGTGTTTAACAAGGAAATGACGTCAAAAATGCAGCCAAGTACAGGTTAAAGCACTGTTACCGAGAAGACCTGGGGACAAGGTTGAGTTGTTTTGGTTGTGAAAAAAAAAAGGTAGACAATTCACTCGTTTTAAGAGTAAGAACTACAGCTGGAACTAGGTGAAATTATAGCTAAAAGCATGGCAAAAACAGCAAGAAGACAACTCGGAGGGTGACATCTGCTATTTGGAGAATATTTGTGGAGCTGGACAAACCTAAACGTACAATACCGAAGATGAATTTAACATTGATGCAGGTAAGCATGTTTCAGCCATGTTTTTAAACTAGGAATTATTTTGAGTGAATAATAAAGCAAATAATGAATGCGGCTTTCGTAGGATATCAAGATAACACCCTCCTCGATCTGCTTAATTCTTCATATCCTACTCAGCCTCATTCAATAATTGCTAAATATTCATATTTATTTCAAGCATGTTTTAGGTAGGGTGGGGGGGGGAGGGGTGAGGACTTTATAGGGACGAAGGGATTGGAAAAGGGGGGGGGGGTT